>PVLA01004872.1:0-162699 GCA_004027455.1 Hydrochoerus hydrochaeris
TGGCCCTAAGCCTGGGGCGTTTCCTGCTTGGGGCTGGGGGTGGCTGCCAAAGGTTAGCAAATACATATTCCAGCTTCTAAAAAATAAAGCGGATTCAGATTCACTCACAGACTGGTGTGCAGTGTTTTCTGTCTCTCAATCGCCGACTCCCTGACCACCTTTGGGAAACCCTAGCCCTGCCGCAGCTGGACTCCGGCAACTGAGGCCATGGCTCTCAGACTCTGGGTAATCCATGTGGTATAGCTCTCTGACATATGCTGTAGCCTATAGGAAGCATGGACTGTTCTCATATTTGGGCTAACAGTAAAGTTTCTTCCTCTCATCAAACAGACAGCTCAATGGTCACTAACCTTTTTCTCACTGTCTTCTTACAAGTTTTCTCTTCAGCCCAGCCAGTGAGCCACAACACTCCAAGGTAGTTAGAGAGCACATGATCCCCAGTGGGTAGGGCCCGCAGTCCCTTCCAGCTGGAAGGTACAGAAGACAGAGACCCCCACTACCTCACACCCCAGAGAGAATTATGGGGGAAATGAGAGAGGAAGGCAGGGCGTGGCAGAGTTGGCTGGGGAGCAGTGCAACCTGTTGATTGCAAGATTCCAGAGCACATGCACAAGACAGTTTCCACAGCCCCAGATGTGAGCTTCTTGTGAGAACCCATGATAGGTGGGATGAACAAGAGACAGTTACTAGTAAGTCCTCACCAATGTGCCACTGCACACTACCTGCCCTATATTCTTTAGGGTGTACTTTTATTTTTTTCTATTTTTAAAGTTTGTATTCGCACTTAGCCCAAACTCACTCTGTAAAAGCAATTTCTCCCTTACTCTTTATTTTAAATTTTTCTTTAATTTTCCTACCTCAAATAAATGTGAAACTTTGCTACCATTTTGCCTGTTTCAATCGATTCATTGTTTGAGACAGAAAGAACCTGGAAACCAGGTCCACATTCTCCGGAATGCTTTATTGCAAGGAGGATGGCGGTATCACAAGGGTACGAGGCTTCAGAAGGCTGTATTGGAGAAACCTATGAGAGGCTGGAAGCCCTTAGGTGCCTCTTCCTTGAATGGATACTGCTTTTGGTAGGAAATCAGGTGGGGTCTTTAATTTTGTAATTACTGAGCTAGCAGACTTGGCCCTATCAGGTACTCTGCTGTACCATGCAGCAGGGTCCATCTGTTGAACAGTTTGGTCCCATCACATAAAATCCACTTTGGCCTTAGCCAAAATTTGAGACTTGGCTGCAGTTTTGCTAGTAAATCTCTTTCTAGCAAGGGAGCAAGACAATTAGAAAGGCATGAGGAAACATTTGGTCTTCAAAGTGACACATCAGAAGAGGCCCAAAGGATCCCCAGTTAGGGGTCCCCTTGACTCCAGCTAAGGCCATAGAGACCTAGAGGAAGTTTTTCAAGAGAAAGAAATCAAAACTCATCCATGACACCCAGCACTACCCAGGGTTCCACATAGAAGATGGTGATATCCATGGACAGAGGTCTCACAGGTTCTCCTGCAGAGCAGGAAATGAGGGCTTGAGCTGGTTTAGGCCCTTTAAGGGAGCTGGGACAGCCAACCCTCCAACGCCATGAGTCAGGCACATTGGCTGCCTTGCTCTTGGAGCAGGGCCTAGGCAGTGGCTTGGTCAATTTTGTGCCCAGTGTCCAGATCTCTTGCACCTCAAACAGGACCTAGGTTGTCCTGAGGTCCTTCCTTAGGTGATTTGAGTGAGTTAAAGCATTCCCAGATTGCAACACTATAATGCTAGCTTTTCTCTTTTTTCCCTTCACTGGATCACAACTGTTAAACGCAGATAAGGCCGTGTCCAGCAATTGGGTCATAGATATTTGTTGAGTCATCTGAAGTTTCTTCATTAAACAGATGACAGAGTCACATGTCCCCTTGAGAGACACATGGGGGACCCAGCACAGGGTCACCAAGGTTATCTTCTTCCTCGGGGCTGCTCTGAATACCATAGTTTTGGGTATTCCTTGTGATAAAGGGTCACAAAAGCCTAAACAGAAGGGACTTCAAGCTGCCTTTTCTATTTAAACAGCTCACTTTGTAGCCAAGGCTGGTCTCGAACTTGCAAGGATCCTCCTGCCACAGCAACCCAAGTGCTAGGATTACAGTCATGTGCCACCACGCCCAGCCTATTATCTAATAATTAATCGCTATTACAAATTAATGTTGCCTATAAATTTTCATGAAGACTTGTAAAAATTAAAAGGAACTTTGCAATGCACCTTCCAACTTGTGGCTTTATTCACAATAGTGATCTAAATATCCACTGAAGGACACATGTGTAGCCGAGAAAATGTGGTATGGCTATAAAATAAAATAGCACTCAGCCCTGGTAGAGAAGAAACCCTGCCATCTTGGGCAATATGGATGAACAGGAGGACATTATGCTAAGTGAGGAGACAAACACAGAAGGACAGACACTATATGATACCAGTTATAAGATGCACCTCAGCAAACTCAGAAGCAGAGAGAAGAAAGGTGGTTGGCAGGGGCTGTACCACAACCACAGACCCCTTGCTCAGAGGATGCAAAGTTTCACTGAGGTGAGAGAAGTAAGCCATGAGCATCGAAGGTACATCATGGTACCATTGCCGAGAGTGCTGTGTTGTGGACTTTAACAATCGCCAAGAAAACAGCTGTGATGCCAAGTTTTCTTACCATAATAACAAATGAGAAAGAGGAAAAGAGAGGTGAGGACTGGTTTATGGCATAAATTTTGGCAAAATGGTTCATACTTTTCTCCAAACTGATCAAGGGACAAACACTGAATATGGACAGCTTTTTACAAGTTGACCATACCTTGGTAAAAGTGCTTTAAAATGTAAAAATGAACTTACTTTGTTTACTGATATTGAAATATACTTCTGTCCTAGTGTTTTTCAAAACTCACTAATATTAGATAAATACAAATGAGAGTATGGTACATGACTTATTCCACTCATCTAAGTCCCTAGGGCCTGTGTGCCTGGGAATCTCGAGTGGTGTAAGACTTGTTTTGTGCTGAATACCTGTGAGTGTGTGATCTACAGGAACACTGTAACCAAGATGCAGAACACACTTACATCCCACTCAACAGGGATGGCAAGAGAATGCCCTGGTCCCCTGCCAGCCTTTCTTTCCTCCCCTGTGCAGTTTGGGTAATTTCCCAGGCTGCCTATGAGAGCCATGAGTGAACAAGCACTTCTCATGAGCTCTTTGATTCTTATACATGAAACAGGAGAGATAAAAACAAAGAGTGAAAAGCAGGCTTGAACAGTTGTGGGACAGAACAGGGGCTCTGACGATGCTTTTCAGTAGGATGACCATGCCGGGAGGGCGCTTGGCAAGTCACCTCCCCAGTGCCCGGTGAAATGGGGCATGTTGAAAACATGACAGTGAGAGGGTTTGACTTGTCACCACTGTCTCTGCTGTGACACATCATCAAAGAAATAATGAGGACGCTGATGAGAGTTCCTGCAGTCACACTGTCTTACATTCCCAAGGGGCCACTCCTGAGCTGCCACCGCACCTCCCTCACCCCGTCTAATGACACAATGCCTACATCCACATGCACCTGTGTTTAGAAACACAAGGTTCATTATGAGAACAGAGCCTTGAGCCCCTGCTAACCATTCCTTGGGCACAAAACAATGGCCACATACATAGCCGCAGAGCCAGCCAGTCCCACAGTTGACTTCCTTGACGGCAGATGCATTCTTGGACTTCAAAATTCTAAACCTGCAGGAGCAAATTATAGGCTTAAGGGATTTATTTCTTATTACATGAGGAATGCATGCACATCGCTTCTTTCCCACTAGTGATGGGTAAACAATGGCCTTCATTTAAAACACAAATATCTCACGTAGCAGAAAGGTCAAGAGAGGGCAGGGAATAGGTGTCCAGGTGATTTCTCAAAAGAGTAGGAGAAACACAGGGGTCTGGTTTCTTACAAAGCAAGAGTGAATTCCTTTTTATTTCTTAAGCATGTAGTTCAAGAGTTACACAAATATTTTCTCAGCATCTAATTTGTAGCAGGCATTGCAGTTATTCCTGAGGGATTTTTTTTTTTAATCTTGCAAGAAAAATTGTTTCCTAATCCATCTTGCTTCTTTCCTGTTGTCCTTAAATTAGGGTGGCCTTTTGTGTCATTAGAAATTGCAGCTAATAGTAGTAGAATAATTTGTAATGCAATCTCTTGGCAAGACACAGAGGCCTCAGAAGCTGGGCACAGAACATAGTGCGGGGCAGTGCCCACATTCTGTGGCATGGGTTGAGTATTTGTTCTTTTTTCACTAACCCAACCAGAAGTATTGAAAAACCTGCTTTTGTTCTGAGAGGCAGATAGTCTAAAAATAAATAAAATAGAAAGCATCAGTTATAAGTATGAAGATAATATAACAGGGTGATACAGCCAGTGGAACAGTAATCTATTTTAGCCAGGAAGAGCTTCTTTGGGGAGATGACATTTAAACTGAAACTAAATGGCCCAAACGAGCCAGACATAGAAAGATCTCAGGAAAGACATTGTAAGTAGGCGAACTAATAATTCAAAGACATGTGTCATGTTGAAGTTGATGCTGGAGGGACAGTACAATCTTGTAGCGCTACTAGACTCTGAGATGGAATTTGCATTTTAATCAATTTCTGTGACTCTTAAACTTCTGTATTTGTTAGACACAAATTGTAGTGGTTATGCCTAAAAACGTTTTTAGTGGACATGGGGTAGCGCCTTAGACTTCATGTCAAGAAGTCTCCTATTAACCAAGTGGATATTAAAGTAATTTAGAGGGAGAAATGTGAGGCATGGAGCTCTGATCCATGAGATACAGAAAGCCCAGGAGCTTCGGGCAGCCCTTTGAGGGGGGTATGAAGGAACAGCAAGAGCTCTGAGACAGGAGCTTCAGATTTCACTGCAAGTCCTATTCTGTCACTGATGAATTTTGATTTTGGAAAGGTCCTTGATTTTCAAGTGAAAATGGAAAATTTCAGCCATTGAGGTAATTGCAAAGTTTCTTCCCACTTCAAATCAAATAATAAAATCACTGAAAATTAAATTTATTTTACGAGGTGCCCTGGCTTGAGATAGAGAGGAGCCGCTACCTCCTTAACAAAACGGAAAACTTCCACACTTACAGTGACCTGAAAGGCGACCCAGCAAGAGCCCATCACAGCAATCCAGGGAGCACAGCCAGGCTGGATGCACCAGGCGCTGTAGATAGAGCAAATCGTTGGGATCGAAAGGATGAACGACTGCTCTACCTGCAAATCCAGACAGCGTGGAGACTGAGGAGGCCCAGCAGGCATTTTAGGCACCAGCCTGAGGAGTGAAAGGACAGAACTGTTCCCTCAAGGGAGACTTTAGGATCCAGGGTAGAGTAAGGCACAAAAAATCTCATTTGAATAATTGATTAGTTTTACCCAGAAAAGGGAAAAGAGGCGTGGTATGTCTCTGGCATATTTGGGTGGATCAAGGCCATACAGTGATGTGAATAATTACTCAAACATGGAAACAATGCAGGCTTCTTTAATGAGTCCCTATATTGCTGAGCTGGGACAGGGAACATGAGAACTGAGGAGACACTTTTTCTTATCTAAATGCATATAGCTCCTGCCTTATAGTTTCAGCAAAGCCCCTTGGGAGTTGAGCTTGGCACAGTGACTAGACCTGGCTGCACTTGGCTGGTGGAGAATTGAGAAACCATTATACAGCATGTCCAACAGCAAGGGTGCTGTGAGCGCTCAGACAGTGGTACTAATGAGATTTGTCTCAGCCTCTCAGCCTCAAGGGCAGAAGGTGGTCATACTGACTGAGAAGGAAGTGTGAAGATGAGAGGGACTTGAGCCAAAGCAAGTCAGATAAGGGCCTGAGGAACGCTTCCATGCAGATGAAATATGTCTGGAAGATTTCAAGAAATAAATGAGGTAGTAATATGAAAACTAAAAGCTTTCCAACGTCATGGAGTTCAGGATTTTGGCTTGAGAGGAAGGCATGGGGATTATGAGCTAGGAGCACCTCTCAGGGCCCGTTGCTGTGTAAACTTGGTTCTGTGCTCTTCATCATGTGGAATCATCCTGCCAGCTTGGCTTTGGCCTCCAACTCTATTCTAGGACATTGGAGTCTTCTCCCTTGTGGAAGGTAGAAAAAAACCATTGGTACAGGGTCTGCAAAATGTCACAGATGTCCCTGGTTGAGGTTTTACTGAGAATTCCACAGCTACCAGATAAAGAATGAGCAGGAATCCTGTAAGTCCACCTTTCCTGCTCCAGGCAGCTGTACTTTTGTGCTCCCTTGAGAAGCTCCTCATGGGCTTAATTTAATTATTTCTTTTCAGGTGATGCAAGTCAGAAAGTACCTGTTGGTTACCTGTTTGGCTCCCAGCACTGTGAGGGGTATCAAAGGACAAAGATTCCCTAAGACACTAACTCCATTTTCATAACAGAAAGTCAGACTGGGGACCCACATGCTCATCACATAATTATGCCATGATGTGAGATGTCAGTGGAAAATTTAATGGCACTAATGAACGAATTTACTGGTTGAACATCCCTAATCCAGGAAAGAAAGAAAAATAAAGAAAAGAAACAAAATCCAAAATGCTCTAAAGTAAGCAGCTTTTGGGTGCTGACATGATGAATGAGGGCGCTAGTGGAAAATCCCCCCTCCGACCTCACCTGACAATGGTCACAGCCAAAACACAGGCACGCGACTGTCACTGTTTAAAATTATAGTCTGGACAAGCGTGTATACGGGGACATAGAAGATACATGAAAGTAAATGAAAAGTGGATGAAGGCATATAAAAATGGAAAATTTTGTGCTTAAATTTGGGACTAATGCCACAGTGTATTATTATGAATATGCAAGTATTTCCAAGTCTAAAACACTTCTGGTCCTAAGCATTTTGGAAAAGGACACTTACCGTATATGACCATACATGTAGTGGTTTAACACAATGCAGAGTTAGAGTCCTATAGTTCTGCCGATCAGAGGTCCACGTTCGTCTGTCCCAACCGGCTTCCTCCCTGCAGGCTCCGGATGTCCACTGCCTGGCCGTGTCCAGCGTGCTCGGCTTGCGCCCTTCCTCCACCTGCAAGGTCGGCAGTGCCGCGGCCCCCAGTCTTCTGGGATCATGGCTCTCCCTGGTCACAGCTAGGGAGTCTCCTGTGACGAGATGGGGCCCAGTGGATGGTCGGCGACCCTCCCATTTTAAAAGCATCACCTCACCGGCACCTGCACACCACAGTGTGCTGTGCAAGGTGACCGCTTGCAGGCTGGAACCAGGCTCTGTGAGTGCAGGGGCCCAGGGCGCCGGGGGCTGGGGCGCAGCCTCGCCTCCGGGTGGGAGTTTTCCGGAGCCAGCCAGCGGCGCAGGTGCACAGCGCCCTGCCGCTGGCCCCCGGGTCGGAGGCCGTCCTCCCCCAGGCCCTGGTTGCCGGGCTGCTTGTTCTAGTGCCTCCCTCTCCGGCCTGCACTAAAGGGTGCTGGGAAGTATCTCCTTTAAGGTGTTTGGTTTGTTGGGTTTTGTTTTCTCACTTCTCTCACCTCTGCGTGTTCTTTGTAGATTCTCCTGCCCGGTTCTCCGGGCCAGGGTTGCTGAGGAATCCTGGGCTCCCCTCTTCTCACCCCTGCCCCTTTCATCCTGGCGGCCGAGGGAGGGTGGGCGACACACAAGGGCTGGGAGCATCCCGCAAGAACGGGCCACTGTGCGCTGTCAGGGGGCTTCACAAACCTCGGAGCCAGGCTTTTTTCTTTTAATAGGGAAGTGGGGAGTTTGGACTTTGCTAGACAAAGAGGACATTATCTTTATTTAAGTGAAAAGTGAGAACGAGCCCAACAAAATACAAAACACTGTCTGACAGTGTCATCTTCCAATTAGCCATAGGCCGAATGCTAGTATTATGTGGTCCACAAACAATGGAAAAGGGAAGGAAAAAAACAAAAACGAAAACCAAATTCCACTGGCACAAAGTGGTTTCAACTTGGCAATACTTTCCTTATCTTGGTTTTTCCTCGATACACCTACATATACACATATACTAAGGCAGGGGAGTTTTCTGCATGACCACCTGCTTGTAATACTTTATCTTATTTAGAAGTTGACCCTTCACTAATGCAATGAAATTTGTAAAATCCACAAATGATTTAAGAAACATCCATGCAACTGATCTATCTGGATTACTAAATTTTTTACTTCTTCATGGTAGGCATGGGAACACAGGCTTGGATATGCTGCTATACCACTCCATCATTGTGGACATTCGTGATGTGGACAGGACCAGGGGACATCCATGCACAGCATGGCAAACACTAGCTGCTGTAAGGAGCAAACCTGTCTCTCAGTGCTTGATTCTCTCTCTCTCTCTCTCTCTCTCTCTCTCTCTCTGTGTGTGTGTGTGTGTGTGTGTGTCCCTCTGTCTCTCATACACACACATACACACGCACGCACACACCATTTCCCAAATTTCTCTCCAGAATGTCCTCTACCAAGACTCAGGGATCTAGACACTTTTCATTTAATAGCTCCCACTTACTGTGGGAACCCAGAGTCCTTTAGGGCCCCAAGGTCACCTGCCACAATGTGTGTGTCCAATCAGTGGAGGAAGGAAGACGACTTGAAAGGGAGACCCCAGGTCTGCAGGAGATGCACTTCACTTGCACTTTCATTTCATTGGCCAGAATGCATCACCTAACCCGACCTAGATACAAGAGACCTTGGAAATGGAACTTATTTGAAAACTCTGGGAAAAGAAAGAAAGAAAGAAAGAAAGAAAGAAAGAAAGAAAGAAAGAAAGAAAGAAAGAAAAGAAAACTCTGGGGAATAAGGATATAGTCCTGCTATGGCATGTTGAGTGCTTCTGACACACACTCAGCTGGGCTGGCCTCTGTAGGAAGTGTGGGGTCATTCTTTCCTGAAGTCACTGGGAAAGGGCTTGGGAGAGGAACAGGTGACAAGCACACAGCAAGTTGACTGCATTGCTAGACCTCTGCCTGGAGTGTGGGGAGAAGTTGTTTAATTGGTTAACTGTGCATGGTAAGAGTTCACCTGAGATGAAAAGGAATAGAAACAAGAGCTGAAGAGAGGCAGAGGATTATCCAGACTGCGAAGAAGCAAGTCGGACACTCAGGGTGTGGAGTTGAGAAGGAAGGGAGGCAGCTGTGGGTGCTGAGTCTCGGTCAGCGCTGGCTCCATCTCACCCCTGAGTACCCCACCCTGCTGTGAGACAGCTTCTTGGCAGTGTTACTAAGACTCCAGACCCAGTCCTGTGCCGTGGGAGTTTCAGCTGGACGAGCCAACAAACACACTGTGCTTTTCCAGTGAGGTCCTTTTCCCCTGCTAGTGGGGGAATCTGATTAACGTGCACTAGTGTCACAGGGCGCTTGTGTGGGGCTTGAGCAGAAGAGTGGTAGAGAAAGCCAGTCTACGCTAGTGCTTCCTGGTCATTCTCACTTGAAATAAATAAACAGTCGTCTCTTCTTGATGTAGATTTTTTCTTTACATAAGTAATGTTAACCTTGCAAATTTAAACACTTAGTTTAAATTAAAATAGACTTTGAAGACTATTTGATGCTTTTCTGTTTCCTGTTTTTAGTTCGGATATTTGCAAGCTGGTACTGCAAGGGAAGTCCTTTCTGTTGCTTTTCCAGTCCTTCCTAGACTCATAAAAGCTTGAAATCTTCCTGCAGGAAAAATATGTTAGAGTTTTAGCACCAAGTCTTAAGAAAGTGAGTTGAGTGTTTGCATAAAGAGACTGAATTTGAAGCCAGCAAAGTTAACCAAAAGATGTGTGGTACCCTTGGAGCACTGCCAGTGTGGCTCCCATAGGTGGCCCCGTGGGTAGGGGTGGACCTGGAGGTCCAGAATGTGACAGAGAGTTCACTACACTTTCATCCTTACCCACTGCTATTTGTGACCAACGTGCCTGGGCCTGGGCAGCTGTAAGGAATGCTTGATGTTTGTGGATGTCAAGAGAGGGTCAAGGTGTAGATCAAAGTAACCAGAGCTGTGAGGAGCGGTCTGCAGAGGTCAGCTAACAACACTTCTGTGGAAGACACCGGCCAGTGGGGATGGGGGCAGCTGGGACAAGAGGGGTTGGGAATGGTTTTAATGCCTCTGAGCTATTATGCAGATAAATTTCTTGTTACACTGAACAGATGTGTCTTTGAACATTATGATACATGCTGCCTTTCTTTTATCAAATACCAAAATTTCTTCCTGTCAATGGCTTCTTAATATTGAGCCGATAAAAAGCAGATGTTTCCCTTGAGCCTCTCCCTACGGATAAGTATCCCGGTCATCTCAAGAATTCCAATTTATCTTATCTTCTTAGCTCTACTCAGGAAAAAAAAAAAGGTCAGATTCCTCATTCTGAGAATCCTGGAGGTCATTTTAGTTCACATAAGCAATGAGCAATATTTTTATTTGACCATGAATTTCAGTTTTGACTGTTCTAGAAGTTAAGACATTATTTTCCTCCGATCTTTTTATTCAGTCACCAAATTATCTTTCACTGGATTTGAGAGTGGACACTAGAATTTGTGAACCATGTTGTTACATAGCCTGATCATTTTTTTAAAACACAAGACTTCTCAAATTCACACTATTGGATATTTTCTACTTTAAAAATTGTCTATAATTTCCTGCAATAGGCTTCTTCTCATCTTAGTCTGATCTATCAGAGCATGAGAGTTGGACCACTCGCTCCTTCTAAGAAGACAGCCTTTTTGCTCAGAACAGTGTATATTCAAAAGTTGGGAGGGGTTGCATTATTTTTAATCATTATAATTTACTCTGGGATATCTTGAAATACTTTAATGAAGACATAATGAGCAGTTATATGCTTAATGACACCTAAATATAACACCATTTAACCATTACAATTTAAACCATTAAATATAATACCTTATCATTAGTCTATGTACTTACCTTGGCTTCTGTCTTATTTTGCCCCAAATGCTGCTGGTGCTCTGGAATGAGACAAAAGTTTCCTTCTCTTTCACTGCAGTGACCAGAGCTTGGAAGAGGAAGGATAGCGACCAACTGGCAAGGGTAATGAGCAGTCTGGAGTAGTGTTGGATAACACTAGTTGACAAATATCACTAACCATTCTGCGAAGTGATCTGGAAAAGTGGTGCTTCCCCCACTTGCAAGGGCTTTCTTTCTTCTTTGAGATTCTCCAAAGTTCTCCTATTATATATGGCAGACTTTCAGGGTTCTGTAAATCACTTGTCCATTCATTCATTCATTCATTCACTTATCAAAAATTTACTAAGCTACTACTCTGAACCAAGACCTGCTTTAAGTACATAGTGTTACAGGCAGCTTAGCTAGTTAGAAATATTCTAGGCAGTCAGACAGGGCTGGGCCCTCGAAGAAGCTGGCACTGAGGACCAAATGTCTCCTAACCTTGGAGGAGACACACACCTCTTGCTGTGGGCCAGATCTCAGGACAGAAGGCAAAACAAATGCAACCACACCCTTAGGTATAGTCCTTAGGAACTAGTATAGATCACTTTGAGAAGCCAGGAGCCATTTTCCTATAGTAAATGCAGGGCTCAAGATGGCATCAGTTAGGCCAGGCTACAACACTTCACTGAGACATGGGACTGAGCAAAATACTCAGACTCTCTAAGCCTCCTTTTCCCAACCTGGCAAGAAAAGTAAACAGAATGTCCCAGTTTTCACAGAGTTGGTACAAAGCTAAGATGATATATATGTTAGCTATTATTCCTTACTGAATATGAAACATGCTGTGGATATATTAGTTTCTGTTGCTGTAATATACTACCTGAAGCTGTATATACTTATGAAGGAAAGAGTCCATTTAGTTCACAGCTTTGGAGTCTGAAAACTCAAATAGAATAATGGCAGAAGCACATGTGACAAAGAGATCACATGGCTAGAAAAGAAGCTAGCGAAAGCATGGAGCCCACAGGAGATGTGTAACTGTGCTCCCCTAAAGGGCGAGTTCCACAGACCTGACCTCCCCTCCCATGAGCACCATCTCCCAAAGCACCCCCTCCCATAGCAGCACAGAGGGACCAAGTGCCCAGTGAATGACTTTGGGGGACACATGGCAACCAAACCCCATCCACCTCACCAGTCCAGTTCAACCTTGCTTCTGACTGACCTCGTTCCTTCTTTGCTGGCCAGGCTAGGAAACCATTGTTTATCATTCTCTCTCTCTCTCTCCCTATCTCTCTCTCTCTCCCTATCTCTCTCTCCCTATCTCTCTCTCTCTCTCTCTCTCTCCTCCCCTTCTCAATTCTTAATGGTCTGGGAGACTCCTATGTGGAATTCAGGAGGAGGACAATGTCTCTGGTTCCTCACTTGTCACCTCTCTGGAGGATCACTCTATGATGACAGCTCTCAGCTTTCGGCTCAAGTTGTACAGCAAGGAATCTGCCAGACTGAATCCCTTGCCTGGTTCCTTCCTCCCTCCGAGTTACTATCACCACCTTCCCAGGGGCCAAGCACACTCCCTGAGTGCTTCTGCAGGCAGCATTGGCTCTGGTCCTGCTGACACTGCAGGGGAGTGGGTGTGAGAGAAGCTGGGGAAAGTCTCTGTTGTTGCATTCTTGTCCAGTGCTTTTGGAAAGCTGGACAGCTGACTTCAGGAGGCTCCAGTTTCCTGCTGCACCCTAACCTCCCCCAGCAAAGGAGGTTAAATGCAGGGAGGTACCTGCTGGGCAGGGGTGAGCTCAGGTGCCGGTCTCTATGTGCTCTCCCACAGCAGCATGGCTTCATTTGCTGTTCAGAGCACGCATTGTGCCTCTGTGACATTGTTCTGGTGAGAGCAAATTTGGAGTCAGGAATGGAGGGTTTCCTGTAATGTCTGTGTCCATTAAAAATGTGGAAATGGTTGAAACAGACACGGTGTGTTTGCTTCCAGGACTTTGACTCCTGAGTCACGAACCCCAGGAGATACAGGGTCACAGCTCTTTCCACATGGCCTTCCGCGAAGTGCGTGTCTGCCTGGGACCTTGGCTGCACAAGGAGAACTGCTCAGGACTGGGAGGAACCCTTGCTGGGTGCGCAGGCGAGGCTCCCGGGTGGCCCTTAGCTCCATGCATCCATGGGAGCTCAGGAAGCGAGCTGTCGCGCCATCCTGTGTTAGACAGAGCCCCACCCTGTCAGGAGCATTGGTCCAGGACATTCAAAGTCACAGTTAACGTTCTTGGTTTCTTAAAGAAAAGTGTTCTGGAAAGCCATCCTAGAAAGATTCAGAAATAGCTCTATGGAGGTGATAGAAGAGGACAGAAAATATTAAGTGTCTGATGTTTAGCAAGGGGTTCCTCTTTCGGTGAATTATGAAGTATTCCTAGTGAAAGTCTGTTTGGTTTTGAATTGAACATGGTAGGAAGAAATAGCAGATAGGTAAAACTTATCTTGCTCAGTGCTGTGTAATTAGGGCTCCAAACTCAGGGCAGGTGGCCAGGTTAGAGTCCCACCTGCTACACCTGCTTCCCTGCAACTTTGAGCAAGTTGTCTAACTACTGTGGCCTCTGTTCAGTTGTCAGAAATACGTCTTGTCAGAGGCCTGCAGGAGCACTGGTGCTCGCTCAGCCTTCATGCACTCCTTCCCACGTTAGGGTCTGTTTTAAAGTCACTTTTTATTAACTAAGTATAGTTGTCTATATTTTGGTCACAAAGTGACATTACAGGTTTTTTTTTAATTTTAGCTAATTGGCCCACATTTGCAGTACATAAAGTTCGCATCCTCTGTGTGGAGTTGGCTCATGTGCTTAACACTTCCCAGTTCCTTCTGTCCGTTCCTCTCCCCTCCGTTTCCTGCCCCCTTCTCTAGCTGCTGCTCCCCCTCTCCTTTGAGAATCATGGTCTCTCTACTTCCTATCTCCCCCCTTTGTTTTGCTCTTTATTTTACTATGAGTTTCTCACATAAGAGAACCCACATGATATTGAAGGTCATGTCTCTGATTATCTTACTTCACATTATGGTGCTGCAGCGCATAAATAATAAACAGTAGCCAAGTTTTTCCTTCTTTATGGCAGAGTAGTGCTCCATTGTACGTAATTATCACATTTTCTTTATCCGTTCATCTCTTGATAGACATAAAGGCAACTTCAATTTTTTTTAATGCAATGTGAATAATGAAATCAATTTTGACAGACTTACAACTTCAAGTATTTCACATTTCTTCAAAACCTTTGAAATTTGTTCTCATAGTGAAGTTTAAATATACAGCACTCAGTCGAGCTATGTTCACTATGCTGTGCAGTTGATCTTGAAGAAAGAAAAGAAGGGAAAGCCCACTGCCTTTTTCCTGTCCGAGGCTTTGTCCTTCATCTTCCAGTCCCCGCACACCCTCCTCCTCCCAGCTCCTGCGAGCACAGCTGTCTCGGCCTCCACAGAGCTGAATGTAGAGTACCTGTCTTTCCTGGTTCTGTCCCACAGCCTTCCCAAGCCACTCTTTGCAGGGACTTCCTGGCCACCGAGTCATGTTCAGCCCAAAGGTGAGTCACCAGGAGGCACAGCCACAGGAGCAGGGAGCAGACCCCTCGTTAATGCAGCTGCTTCCTCACCAGCTGGGAAAGTCCGAGGCTCTGCACTCCTTGGCCTCCAGCTGAGTCCAGGCCAGGGCCTGGCAGCAGTGACACCTTCCCTGCCTCACTTCTCCAACCCCCCAGGCAGACCTCTGCTGAAAACGTGGGTCCAGAGAAAGGCAAGCTGACAGGATTATGGAATAATTTAATAGAGCACAATGCTAACAAGCATCCTCACCGGCAGACAGCACTGGGTAAGTGCTGGTCACATTCAAAAAATACAAACACAGAAAATATGTAAGTTATTCCAGCAGCTTGAGGCAATCTAACTTCAGGACAGCATGCTTCACCGGACTGGGGCGAACATGACGTGTGAGACAATGAAGAAACATCACTGCAGAGAGACAGTGGCCCTCAGCCCGCAAACCCGACCTGCACACACACACGCAGGCGCACGTGCAGACACGCACTGTGCACACAGAGCCACCTGCGCACACACGCGTTTCGTGCATTCATCAGGGAGCAGTGGCTAACAGGGTCCTGGCTCTGGGCAGGCGGAGGTGCTGTGCCGGGCAGGGCTGCCGCTGAGCTGGTGAGCTGCAGCCTTAACGCTGCATTAAATATCCCCAGCCCTGTAGTCAGAAGCCACTGCCTTTATGTTCAACTGCATCTTGTTCATAGAAAGTGTAGCATTACATATTTAATAAGGAAGCATTCCAGTCTTAAATGCAGAAAATTGGCTCAGACATTCATTAGAGCCGTTTGCTAATAGTGCCACGTTAAAATTTATCTTCAAACGGCACAGTTTTATAAAGTATCACTGAAAGTGAAGATTTTTGCTAAGCATCTGATAGTCCTGAAATAGAAACGTAGTAATAAAATGAAGTAATAAAAAGCACCTTGAAATTATTAGCATCATTTTATACTACATGTTTCTGTTCAAGAATTCTCCACATACACATAATTAAAGTCAAATTTCAGAAATACTTAACATAAAACAAGTCCTAAAAATACATTTTCCATAATTCAATTTGATATTAATTAAATTCCAATTATTTAAGCTCACTTGACTTAATTTGAGCAAAATGTCATCCATTACATCATTGTTATTAATTTGAAGTTAATTCAGTTTGTGGTTTCATTTCCCTTTAATGTGAGAATTCATTTTGATTTTAGAGCTGCATGAGCTCTAAAAGTCCATGAGGGTAGATGCCTGTGCCTGCATGGTTCAGTGACATTCTACCAGAGCTGGGTGTGATTACAGCAGGGCCCACAGCCAGCATTTCCAAGGACCCTGGACTCAGGGCTGAGGAGTGGGCAGCGCTCAGAGCCCCACTTGCAACCTGACCTTGCCCATGGACCTCAGGAGAGAGCTACAGAAATGGATTCTCTGTGAGGTCAGGACCGCCCCAGCTTGCCCCTCACTGGAAAAGGAGGGCCCTCAGCAGGGTCACTTCTGGTGAAATTTTTAGTATTTTTAAACATTTAAAAGAGTAAGTACAACTGGGAATGGTGGTGCACACTTGTAATCCCAGCACTTGGGAGGCTGAGGCAGGAGGATCCTTGCAAGTTTGAGACTAACCTGGACTACAAAGTGAGCTCAAGGCCAGTCTGAACTGCATAGTGAGGTTCTGTCTCAAAAAGACAAAAAAAGAAAAAAAAGTAAGTAGGTGGGCGCTTTGATATATTACTCAGTTTGATTTAATCCTTCCATGAAGTATATGTACACCAAAACACCACACTGACTCATACCAGAGGATGAGGCAGGAGCACTGCAGGGTGAAGGAAACCCGGGTGACTTACTTACACCCTGGCTTCCAATAAAATGTAAAACAATGGCTGAGATTGTAGTTCAGTGGTAGGGAGCTTGCCTGGCACGTGCGATGCCCAAATTCAATCCTCAGCAGCTCGTAAAAAAAGAGGAAGAGAGAGACAATCGTTTTATCCTTAGTATATGTCTATAATGGTAGTCTATATGAATTGGGAAGTTAAGCCTAAAACGAAATTTTGGAGGACTCTGTGCTTTCTGTGTCTGTCTTTTTTTCTCCTTCTCCTGCCATGATGTTTTACTCTTCCTGTCCTCAGGTAACGCAGCCAACAGACAGACGTGTTTCAGGGGCTGTTTGCTAAGGTAGGGTCTCACCTTCTAAGGACCAAAGGGAGTCGGAAGAAGCAGGTCCCAGAAGGGGTGCCATGAGTGGCCAAAGACAGAGAGCTCCAGAGCAGCCACAGAGCAGAGCTGGCCCTTACAGAACCAGACTCACACCCTGCACCAGAGCAGCACTGGGACCCCAGTCATCGGCCAGCACTAGACCTGGTGCACGGCACAGGACAGGGAGCGCTGGCCGGGCTCTGGAGTGTGAGGCACTGGCAGCCCGGGAGTTTCCTTCTGTGCACACGGGGCGCGATGAGGCTGTCGTGGAAACTGTCACCCTCCGGGCAGGTCTCCTTTGCTGCGTACCATCCAGCTGCCAGTCTGTGAATTCATTCTTATTTGTTTCCTGCATGCATTCTGTGGCCAAATAAAAGGTGAGAGTCACAACTTTCTGAAATATCTAAGTTTCACTGATCTACACTGAATCCTAAACCTAAATTCAGCAAAGTGGGTGCTAATAACTGCCCAGTAATCCAGAATTGTCTTCTATGGTTCAGACCAGGACCTGGTCCGGGACTCTCACAAGTGCACCCACAACATGCTTGGTGACCGAGTATTAGTATCTCCTGCTGTCACAGTCTCTTCACTCTCACAATAACTAGCTGAAAATAGACAAAAGACTTACTATTCCCTTTCCCACATATGTGGAAATGCAGGCTCAGAAGGATGAGATGCTTTCCTGAGCCCAAAGGTTTCTGTCTCTAAAGTGAACACAGCAAAAGCCACTGTGACAGTCTTGTTGACAGCCCTGCTCTCTTTCCAAAGCGCGCTTGCTGGAGTGAGTTTTGTCTTCACAACTGCATCTTGTGGGCTTTGCCACTTTGGTGAAATGTTTATTTGTGAGAGAAACGTGTTTATTTCTGGGATCACATTTCATCGGCTAGAGGTGCTAGTAAGCCAAGAGGGAGAAGACACTTTGGAATCTTAAACACCAGCCTTGAAAACCCCATGTTCACAGGGCATAATCAGTCATGAAACTATCTCCTCTGAGTTCTCCTGGGCAGAAAACCACTGGTTTTGAGGAACACACGCTGAGGTAAGGAGTAAGAACCGAGTTTTAGCTCTGGATTCTAAAGCGCAGCGTTCTGCACTTCCTGACACCACAGGCAGGTGGCCTTGGGGTGTCACCTACTCTCCAGCCTCCCTTGGCCTCAGTTTCTCCTTAGCATGGTTGAGATCATCAAAACCAAAAACTAGGAGGGCTGCTGAGGGCACTGAGGGCACTCCTGTAGGCGCAGCCAGTGTGCGCTTGTCTTCTTGTCATCAGCGCCCAGGGGACCATGGAGGGAAGGGGGCATGGAACCCGGACAGAGGAGCGCTTAGATTCCCTTGTCAGCAGTTAGAGTCTCTTGTCTCAGAAATAAATTAACTTACCCAATTCAGAGAAGAGCACAGACCTCTGTACCCTACAAGCCCACCACAAGTTGCTTCTCTGTATCTTCAGTGCAGACACAGACACTAAACTTATCCCTGCATCTCAAAATACAAGCCTTTGCTCCCCCTCCTCTCCCCGTCCCTCCTCCTCCTCTGCCCTCCCCTCCCCCTCCTCTCCTCCCTCCCTCTCCTCTGCCTGGCCCTTCTCCCACTCCCTTCCCCTTCCCTCCCTCTCCTCTCTCCTCCCTTCCTCTCCTTCCCCTCCCTCCCCCTCCTGTCTCCTCTCTCTCCCTCTCCCTCTCCAGCTCTTTCAAAATCAGACTTATCTTGTGGACATTGGAACCAGTTTTAGAAAATAAAACTGATATTGAGAAGCAAATCCTTATGTTGTCTGCTGCTAGATTTTTACCCAATTGTGACTGAAGATCTCACTGAAACGAAAGTGTAGGTGATTTCTAAGGAAAGCGAAAGGGCTGGGCTTGTGCTTCCTCAGCATCAGCCTGGATCAGCCTCTTCTCCAGCTTCCACAGGGATGGCTGCAATTTCTCTGCGGTCCCCCCCCCCGCCAGAGGATAGCTTGGCTTCCTCCTTCAAGACCAATCAGGCAAAAAGGATGACAGGGACACCCCGACAGTCTTCAGTCAGTGGCCCTGAAGCAGCACCCTTGCATCCTTTCCTCCGAGACAGCAGCTGCAGCCAGGGAGGAGGCTGCTGGTCTTGCCCAGGGGCTTCTCACCCTGGACGCAGAGTGCACATGCGTGTGCGTCCTTTTCTGCTGTGTGGGAAACAAAGAGGGCGACCCCAGCCTCCAGGAACACCGCCTTCCTCTCAAGAAAAAGCTGTTCCTAAGTCTGCAGGCTTAAGCATGCAGTCCTCAAACCTCTGGATAGCAGGGTAGATTGGAGAGCTGGGAAGGACAGATGGACACAACAGGAGACATTTCGATCCACTTGTCCAGTAGACAAGGAGAAGCTTCTGCGCTTTAGAGCCTGTGCTAGGGTCAGGCAAGAAATTGCAGTCCTTTCCTTTCCCTCTGGAGTGCTCAGTTTGTGGGAGAGACAGAGAGTAAGCAGGGTTTTTGTTTGTTTGTTTGTTTGTTTGCTTGCTTTGTTTTGTTTTGTTTTAGGAAATAAAATATAAGGCTCATATGTCAAAACCTGCAAGTAAATCAGCAGCCGCCACTATTTGGAAGCTAAGTCTTTTTATATGTGTGGTCACACTGTGATAATTAGGTGTCTCAAACACAGGACTCAGCTTCCTCATCTGTACAGTGGGAAGATCACTTGAGATTACTGAGCAAGTGATCTCAACAGTATTAAGTGTAATTTACAAATCTGGATTTTAGGAAACTTTATTGTGTGGCTATTTGTTACCAAAATGTATACAAACATTGCGGTGGACCAATCTCATGTAGTGGTCTCAGTTCACAGGACCATTCCACAGAACTGAAAGCAGCCGGAGCAGAAGAGTTTACACTAACAATGGGTTTTTAGGGACTTACCGTCTATGTGAAAGTACAAGATTCAAATAGGCTGATTTGCAACTGTCACACATCAAATCCAACTGTTAAGGTTTTGATTCTGAGAGTCCCTAAAAACTGATGTGTCTTCTTCATTTTTAACCTTCTTAATTTGCCAAAATTTCACTGGAATCAAACCACTTGCAATTGGAGCAGAGGGATCGCCCTTAAGAAAAGAAAGGATTCTTTTGACTTCAGAGTTAAGTGTTTAAGAGTCAAGGAAGATTAAAAACAATCAACTTGAACTGAATATCAAAATTCTTGAGTTGTCTGGGGTCTCTCCACCGAGTTGCTTCAGCACACCTTCCCCTCTGACCAGTCACCAACTGGTGGGGAGCTCTCGCTTTTCCAGCAGGCTCTCCCTGCCCTGGTGTCTGCCACTGGGTTTCCAGATGTCCATGGGTCTCCTGACTGAAGGTTGCAGGGCCACTGAGACCATGGCAAAGCCACCTGGTCCTCCACGGTGGGAGAGGCAGGGTCTTGGGTCCAGACCAGGGTTCTGCTGTCAATGTTGCTGTGCTTGCTCTAATGATTCCAGGCTTTCCTTAATTTTAAATTCCACAGCCTGGCACATCATCTGATAGCACAGGACAGCATCTTTCATCTAGTCTGGGCATTACCATGACTCACTCTCTCTTGACCACCCGAAACCTTAATATTTTAAAAGGTGGGCATTAGGAAGCTGGGTGAAAGCTAGTTTCCGGTGCACCATTTCTCCAAAGATTTTGAAATATCGCTGTACCATAGAACTCACTAGCAATATAGAAGAAGGTCCCTGCATTCTACTTTTAATTGCTTCAGCTGTTCTTGGCCTTCAGAGCCTCTCTTCATCCCTTCCAGACTGTTCCCAAAGCTCTCAGGGTTGGGGTGACTGGGCAGGGTTGTGTGCATCCTTACTTTCCCTGTGCGGAGTCTGCACTTGGCCTCCTTGCAGGATTATAGGTTAAGTGCAGAGTCTGGTGAGCAGCTCCCCACACAGCCTGGCTTAGAACCCTGACCTGGGCCTGCAGCCTGTGGACAGTGGCACAGCCAGAGAAGTACGTTTGATCAGCCTACTGGTATTTCTTCAATTACTCAAATTGTTTATTTGTATTACAAAGGAGACACAAAACCTAGGCAACATGACACCCTTTCTCTCCTGGGGGTGCCCTTGTCCCCTCTCTCACATTCTTAACACCCCCTCCCCCACTTAAGCACCTCTGGCCTTGCCTTTTCCTCCTGCCTCAATACCCCAGAATCTATTTTGTGTTACTGAAACAAAACACTGGATGCTGCGTAAAGAAGGAGCCTTATCAGGCTCACAGTTCTGGAGTGTGGGAAGTCCCCGTGGCGTGGCATGTGACCAAGTCTCTCTGCTCACATCTCAAATGGTGGAGAAGCGGAAAGGGAAACAGCTGAGAACAGCGAGCCCAACTGGGCTCTCACAGGGTTTAACACGGTTACCTGAGAACTGCTTTAATCTCTTGCAAAGCTGATGCCCCAAGACCTAGGATCCCCTCAAAGCTCCAGCTCTTAAAGATGTCGCCACCCAACACTGCCACACAGGGTCAGCTCTGGCCCCCCGGGGACACGCTGTGGCATAGCATTGTCCAAATGCACAAGGAATGGCAGCAGTGATGCAAGCAAAGCTGAAAATGTTTCAGCAAGCTGTAGGCCAGAAAGAATGAGACCACGCATACATTTCTAGTTCTACCTCTGTGATTAAAGGTCTGGCAGTAAGGTCAGACACAAAGCCACCTAAACATCCACATGAGTTTGGAAGCTTCTTAAAGTTTCATGTCATTTATTGTCTTGGAGGAATAATTCCTATTCTCTTCTATCTTTCCAGGCCCAGTAGCGCCGGCTGTGAACTTATCGGGAGACTTAGCTGCAGTAGGAGCTGTGTGAACCCAGGGAGGGCTTCAGAGCTGGCTGGTGCTTCAGGGCTTTGGGCCTGTGAGAACTGACAGCAGTTTCTGCAAACTGGAAGTGAATGTTTCAGAAAACTTGGCTGTGGATCTGTGCCAGTGATTTCCCAAACTCCTTCCCGCTCCCTTTTTTTCATTTCTAAATTGTTGCACATGAAACTGACTCTCTGGCCCATGACAGACTTGGTTTAATTTTTTTCCCTGTAACAAAGAAAGTTCAGTCTTCCACCACTTGGGCCGTGTTGAGTAGAAAGCATATGACCCTTGTTCTGATGAACACTCTCATGATTTCTTTCAAATTTTTTCTTTAAAAAGAATGGCCCTCCCTACTTTCTTATGTTTTCTTAGATGTTTTACATTAGTATTTGTTTAAGGGATATTTTCAGTTAAATCACATCAGTTGATCTTTCTGAGTCTAGCGTACCATTCTCCAGTAAAGGCTGAGCAAGCAATTCTATAAAAGGCTAGCATTTATCATAAAATACTTTGGTGTGTCATGGCTTGTATCTAGATTTTCCCAAAGCTTCATGTGCACCTAGATGGGATTTTTGGGAAATGGTGGCTGGATTGTGGGTGTGTAGTGCTGGATCAGGCAGGGCGTGAGTGTGTGACACTGGGATTAAGGGTGTGATAACTAAATTGGTTTAGCATCATTTTGGGTATCCAAAATGTAAGCCTCTGTTGGGCACTCATGGTTTCCATCACTTCCTTCAGCCTCACTCTGGGTGTAGGTGACACTAATCAATAGGCTTGGAAGATAAAGGGACAGCAAGTCAGCAGGCTCCCTGCTGCTGCTTCTGCTGCTGCCGCCTTCTGTCTGCCATGCCATGTGCTGGTTCTCCTTGTGATGCCCCCTTGCCACACTGCTTTGCCTTGGAGTCAACCAACTACGGGCTGAAACCTCCACAAACTGTGAGCTGAAATAAACCTTTCCTCCTAATAGTTGTGGGTATCAGTGTTTTGTTTCAGCAATGAAAAAAGTAGCTAAGACAACCAGGGAATTTGAAACTTATGACATAACACTTAGATGCATTCTGAGTTCAGAGATATTACCATGTCAGCTACTAGAACCGGGGAATACAGCACACTGTGCCAGGTCTAGCAGTTTACCACCTAAGAGAGGCCCCGCCCTGCTTCCTGTCCTGGGTTTGTATTTTGTTGTTGTCCACCATCAGACAACAAGAGCATTTAGACTTTTGAAAGTCAGGTTTATGGAGCTATCATACATATTTAGGAAGAGTCTCTGCTAGGTGCTTAGCCCTACAAGTTCCAGCACACGCACAAGGGCCCTGGTGTTCCCAGGCACCCACTCACTCCTTAGTCCCCGGGTTTTGGGAAATCCTAATCTGTTTCCTGTCCCCGTGGTTTCTTTGCTCCAAAATGCCATGTACATAGGACTGTGCAGAGGGTCACATTTTAAATGTGACTTCTCCCTAGCATGATGCACTTGAAATTCATGTGTGTCATTGTCTATCAGAAGTTCATTCTCTTTATGAGTGTATTTCACAGGGCAACTCTCTAAATGGTTGTTTGCCCTGAACACTCCCTAGCTCCTGGGCGGGTGTGATTTCTGACCTCTCACACGTGCTGTGAGTTCACACCCTACATGTTCTTCCTTGTGCTAACTATGACTGACGGTCCATGCTAAGCTCCCTGGTTGAAGTGTATCTCAAACTGTCCCCAAAAGGCAACAATGTTATCTTTTAAACACCTTCGAGGAAAAGAATGGTTTTTAAGATGTTTTGCATCTCCCTTTAAGACTCTGAATGATTTCATCTTAGGCCCAGTGGGCACCTGGGATGTGATTTAGAAAAGTCAAACAAAGGTTTATAAATAAATATATTTCACCCAATTATGTTTCTTTTCTTCATCTTTTTTGTTTTTATTTTGGCTTGTTTGTTTTCTTTTGAAACAAGATCTTGCTATATTGTCTAGCCTGACCTTGAATTTGAGGCACGCCTCCTGCCTCAGCCTCCTGAGTGCTGGGATTACAGGTGTGCCACCATGTCCGGTTTTTAGTTTTTATTAGAACATGCTTGCATGACATAATGATTACATTCCTCGAGGGGGGTTGGCGCCTGGACATAACTCACTTCGAATTTTTCAGCCCATTTTCCTCCACACCTCCCCTCTGCCTCTACTTCTTGTCCCCTTCCTATCTGAACAAAACACATTTCTTTACATCTCATTATCTATATTCAATTTATTTATATTTTGTATTACACAGTAGAAATCAAAAACTATTTAAGGATGTGTGTCTGATTTATTTCCTTTAATGTTATAGTTCCAAGACTCCTCCATTTTCCCACACATCTTTCAGGTTCGCATCTCCTATGGCACAGCAGTGTTTGGTGGTGTGTGAATAAATGCTGCATGTTCTTCAAGATCCATTCGTCCATTGATGGGCGGATAGTATAGGCTGCTTCTAGGGTTCAGCTGCTGTGAACTGTGCTGTGATAAACATGGGTAGGAGCGGACAAGTGTAGCATGATGTCTTTAATTCTTTGGGACGATGCCTAGGAGAAGAACAGCTGGGTGGAATGAACTCTCCGTGCTGATTATCACAGTGGCTGTACCAGTTCCCATCCCCACCAACCTCGTAGAAGGCTTCTTTTCCCTCCCTCCTGCAGCCTTGCCAGCACTTCTTGTTTGATTTCTTGATGATGGCCACTCTTTCTGAAAAAGATGGAACCTCAGTGTTTTAACTTGCATTTTTTGTAGCTTGCATTTCTCTAATGGCCAGAGATAGTGAACCTTTTTTTTTTCTTGTGTTTATTGGCCGTTTGTACTTCTTCTGGGAAGTCTGTTCACTCCAGTTGCCCCTCTTTTGACTGGGACTTTTATTTTGGGGAGGGGTAATTTTTTAAATTCTTCATGTAGTCTAGATATTGGTCCTTTGTTTAAAAAAATTGTCTCCCACTCTGTAGGTTGTCTGTATACTTGGTTGATTGATTTCTTTGCTGTGTAGAAGTTTTTTATTTTTTTGGTACTGGGGATCAAACTCATATCCGTGCGCTTGCAAGGCAGGCACTTATGCCACTGAGCTAAATCTCCAGCCCCAAAAACTTGAGACTTTTTTCTTTGGTACCGGAGATCAAGCTCACAACTGTGCACTTGCAAGGCAGGCACTCATGCCAATGAGCTAAATCCCCTGTGCAGAAGATTTTTAACTCAATAAAAGCCCATTTGTTGATTCTCAATACTATTTCTTGTGTCACTGGGGTTCTGTTCAGAAAGTCCTGGGCTGTCTTTATGTCTTCAAGAATCTCACCTA
Source organism: Hydrochoerus hydrochaeris (assembly GCA_004027455.1). Lineage (NCBI taxonomy): Eukaryota > Metazoa > Chordata > Mammalia > Rodentia > Hydrochaeridae > Hydrochoerus > Hydrochoerus hydrochaeris. Next base: position 24,727 of record PVLA01004872.1, read on the forward strand.
TTTTATCTTCCAGTAGATTAAGTTGTTTCTGTTTTGACCTATACAGCTTGGTCCATTTTGATTCTGGTTTAGTGCTTGGTGAGAGGTATGAGTCCAGCTTCAATCTTCTGCATGTGGGCAGCCAGTTTTCACAGAACAATTTATTAAAGAGGCTGTCTTTCCTCTAGTATGTGTTTCTGGACCTTTTATCAAAGATCAAATGGCTAAATGTGCCTGGGGTTGTTTCTGCATCTTCTGTTCTGTACAGTGGACCTGCATGTCTGCTTTTTGCAAGTTCCACGCTCTTTCCTCACTGTAGCTGTGTAATACAACTTTAAACTGTGGCTGTAGTGCCTCCTGCTTTGCTCTTGTTGCCCAGAATTGCTTTTCTCTCCTGGGTCCCTCCTGGCCCCACAGGAGTGTTCTCTCCAGTTCTGTGAGGAATGTTGGTCGTAGTTGGATTGGGACAGCATTAAATCTGCTTCTCTGCTTTGGAAGTACAGCCATTTTGACAATGCTGGTTCTGCCTACCTTGGAATAAGGGTATCTTTCTATTTTCTGGTGACCTCTACAATCTCCTTTTGCAGAATACTGTAGTTTTCATCGTGAAGTCTTTCATTTCCTTGGATAAGAATTCCTAGGTATTTCATTGCTCTTATGCTCCTATGAATGGCATGCTTTTCCTTTCTCCCTGAGTGAGTTAATTATTGGTGTACAGGAACTCTACTGATTTTTATGTGTTGATTTTCTGTTCTGGTACACTGCTGGAATTTGTTACTAATTCTAGAAATAATTTGGTGAAATTTTGGGGGCCTAATATGTAGAGGATCATGTCACCTGCAAATATTGATTCCTTCTTTACCATGCATATCCTTTTATTTTTTTCTCTTGCCTGGTTGCTCTGGTCAATGTTTCAAGCAATATTTTGAGTGTAAGTGATGACAGTGAACATTCTTGTCTTATTCCCAATTTTAGAGGGGCAGTTTCATTTTTTTCCTCGTTTAATAGGATATTGGTAGAAAGTTTGTCATAAATGGCTTTAATTGGATTGAGACAAGATTCTCCTGCATCTATCTTATTTAGGGTTTGCTTTTCTTTCATTCTGAATGGATGTTGGATTTTTGACAAAAGCTTTTTCTGCGTCTATTGAGGTGGTGCAGAAACCTTTGGTGATAGTGTTCTGAACAAAGGTAGATCAGGAAAGAGGATAGGCAGTGCTTGGCAAAGGACAGTCAGTGAGCGGTAACCACCGAGCCCTGTGGACATGCTCAGAAGGCAAACCCCAGGTGGAAAAGCAAGATGAACCCCTGAGGTGGGAGCATGCACCTCAGTGCCTCAGTGTTCTCTGCTAATTCTTTAAGAATTTGGAAGTTCCTAGTTATCGTAACTATAAATCTTGAATCTTCTTTGGATTAAAAATACGAACATATTCAAACAGAAATATCAAAGCCTTTAGAACACTCTACATTTTATCTTCAGTGCAGCTTCTATGTTCTTGAGGACAATGCCCTGGAATATCTTTAAATACTAAGTCAGAGTGTGCTGGGCCCAACCACTCAGACGCAAGGAGATTGCTGGCTTTAATGCTATGTTTTTTTTGGATTTTCTCTTTCTTTCTTTCTTTCTTTCTTTCTTTCTTTCTTTCTTTCTTTCTTTCTTTTTTTCTTTTCTTTTTTTGTTTTTTTTGGTACCAGGGAATGAACTCACGACCGCATGCTTGCAAGGCAGGTGCTTATGCCGCTGAGCTAAATCTCCAGCCCCATTTTATTTTTTGTTGGTACCAAGGTTATAATGCAAACACACAAACACGCACCCAGACATAGATGTACATATACACAATAACTCATGACTATTTTATAAAATCAAAAATCAAAAAGTCAGCAGGAGAGAATAGGGGTATGCTATTAAAAAATAAATGGAATGTTCTCAGAATTTATATTTTCCCTCATTTCTTGCAGTTTTTTTTTTTTTTTTTGAAATCTCTTTGCATTTCTCCTGACCCCTCTCCACAGCTGTTAAGAGCAATCCTCACAGTGATCTGCAGACAAGATCTTCATCTGGAGCTTGGCGTGTTACTCTTGACTTGACTCTTAATTTCCATGAGAGTCTGATTAATTTTTCCACAGATCATTCATTAGGTACAACACTTCAGATGTTTTTGAAATTAAGCAACATAGACACTCTCAGAAAGCTCCACATGTTGGAAACATAGCACAAATCTTTCAGAGTTCACAAAAAAAAAAAAAAAAAAAAAAAGGAAAAGCAAAATGCCATTGCCCATGTAGTTCTATCTCTAGGAAACAGCAAAAGCAATATTTGAGTCTTGAGGTGGCACTTTACTGTCACACACTTTATTGTCAGCCAAAAGTGACTGAAAACTGTCAGTCACTTTACTGTCAGTCAAAAGTGACTGAAAACATGAAGACCAGCAGAGCTGAGACCAGGCTGAGGGAAGGCCCTGCTTCTCGGGGGGCCTCGAGCCCAGGGAGGGAAGAGCTGAGGTCTCACCCCTTGGGGTGCAGTAGGGAAGGAGAACCTGAAGGCAGGCAGGGGCTTGTTTCTAATTTCTGACGCTGTGACTAAAAGGACTTCTACACAGGGCAGCCAAGTGAAGACTTCTCCCCTTTGCTACAAGGATATAATTCTGCTCTCACTTCACTGCCCCACTTTGTCTAGGAAAATTCCTGACAAACATGGCTCCTGTTACAGATTTTTCCCTCTTTACTGCTTCGGTCTCTTCACATTAGAAGGACAACATGCTGCAAAATCACAGACTGTACTTAGAGGTGAATTCTCTTAAACTAGCAAAAGGGGTTTGACCTACAACCCCAGTCAGCGCCTGTGGTTAACAATGGCAATACTAGTGAGTCCCATCTACTTAGTCCTCTCAGGGCCAGGCCCCTTGCAGAGCATTCTGTGGATGCATGTGTGCGGCCGCAGTGGAGGACGTGGGAGGCTCTCTCCTCCCATCCAGTGCATGATGACCTGGGGCTGGAGAGTGGAGTACCTGCTGATGGGACGCACGGCAGTGCTGACAACTGCCAGCAACACGTTATGGTAGCCACTGGTGCTTTCCCTGTTTGGGTCTGAAGTCCTGCATTGCTCTCACTGTTTTGTTTTGATTGGTTTTATTCTGTTCTGTTGTGTTTGATTTCATTATGCCTGATAGTATGGGCAGTTGTTTTGAAGATAACAAGATTCATTATAGTGGTGATTATTGATTTCCCTTTATTTTGTTTTGAAGTCCTGTACCACGTTCATTGTTTTGTTTTGATTGACTTCATTCTGCTTTATTTCATTTGGTTTTATTCTCTTCAAAATAACTTTTTTTAAAAAAAATCCATTCCTACACTTAACGCTTGCTTACAAATCAGTCTTTGCTTGACTCTGAACTTTGAGCTGAGTTTTGAAATTATTATTAATTGAAAGATTGATTTGATGCCAGTAGAAAATTATGAAATAAACCAAATTCTCCTCAGTGGTTCTTTCTGTGGCCACCCATCAATGCCTTAGTGTCTCACTCCATTCTCCACACTTAGCTGCTGACATCTGTTGCTCTAACAGAGGCCTCTTCGGCTCCCAGTCATCTGGGTCCTGTGCCCCACACTGCTTCCTATGGGATGCCCCAGGCCACAATGCAAAGTCCATGGCCCCCGGGCTCCATTCGCCACGTTGTCCCCAGCCCTGCACTTTGTATCCCATCCTCACCAGTGTCGGGTGCTGGCACACACCAGGTGGCTCACACACCATCCGTGCCGTTTTGCTAACTGTACTTCCTCTAGCAGGCCCAGGACACTGTCAGAGGTGCAGGGATAGAGCTGGGTGGATTTAAGACACCAGGCAGACATAGCCAAAAGGAAAACTTGTGAATTAGCAAATCCTTTTGTGCTTCTATTTATTTTTAAACAATAAAAGTATTCTACATCAGTGAAGTAAGATTGTCAAAGTGACAAAAGTTATAGATAAGGTTGCTTTAGAGACGGAGATGAAAACATGACGTCATAGACATTCCAAATCTAAGACAAGACTGGTAGGAGACCTTTTATGCTGTCTGCAGCTGCAGCTGAAATTCAGAGTTCTGGGGTCTCTCTCAGTGGTGCCACAGGAGAGGCTCTGAAGCCCTAACTGCCTTCTGTGCTTACATTTAGAACAACCCAGTGCCTGACTTTAAGCTGCAGCTAAAAAGGGGAGAATGTTTCAGAGATAAAAATATTTTCTCAAATATTTGATAACCAACATTATACTATGCAGAATGGATAATAATGGTTCATCATATGTTGCTGGAATCTTCACTGATGATAAAATAATAGTGATACTTTACTCTCTGGACTCCTGATGTCTAATTTTCTTAACCGCTTTACTTCAGTTGCTGAGCTTTTTAACTTTGTGGGAAAGATTAGAATAAACTGTTGGCTAAATCTCCTTGCTAGTCCAAGGTCTGTTGCTTGCTCTCTGAAATGTAGAAGCAGGTTGATACAGAACCAAATATACTCTGCCTCCCTTCATGTTTCAATTCACTAGTTGAACCAGAACCAGGATCTAAGTACATTAGTGGGAGATGGACATTTAACCAACTTCCAAATGCATATTTCTTGGAGGACGAAGGGTGCTAGAACAAGAGAGTATACATCTGAGAAAGCTTAATAGACTTGCTTATTTTAATGATGTTAGGCAATGAAATATAAATTAGTAAAACCATCTATAACTCTGTGATAAACCTGAGAAGTGATTTAGGAAGTGGAAAGAATTCTGCAGACCAGGGGCACCTTGATGTTACATCTGTCTCATACAGGTTCTTCTCATTGTGGGTCTATGAAATTATTTTAGAATTCCGTACTTTCCCTCTGTACCATATTTTCTTCTGTTTGCTTGATAGACTGATAATTATCAGTGCTGTCTCTCCATAGAACTTGACCACCTGAGTGCTTGACTCAACCAGGGTCACAAAGGGAAACAACACCACGAATGAAACCAGCATTCACTTTCCAAGTAGGAAACATCTGGAAGGCTTTGGGAATTCCTCTGCTTCTTCAGCTGGGGTTTGTTTGCCCTTTGCTTCTGATCCGCTCCTAGATTTTCACATGAGCCAAAACAACTCTGACTAAAGAAATGTTTCCCAACCTTGTCTGATTGTGTGCATCATCTAGGGACAGCTTGTTAGACCCACAAACCCGGGCATCCCTGCACCCCAGCTCCTAGGCAACAGGCTTGGGAATTTGTGTTGTTACTAAGGGTCCCAGTGAATTCTCACAACCAAATGAGTTCAGGGCTCCCTGGCCCAAGACACTGTCTTTTAAGGCATGATCTGAAGGACTAGTTTTAGGCCCAGTGCTCCAGTGAGGACAGATTAGAGCAGCACAGATACCTGGCTGGGGAGCACCCACAGCCTTCGTCCTCTCCACCTGAGAAAGAGACAGCATTGAGATTCTCCCGTGTGCTCAGGAGATGGTAAATCAGGGGTCCGGGAGACTGCAAAGAATAGCCGAGAGGCACTCCGAAGTTAAAATGTGTCACCTGCCATCTCTGCTTAAAGGTCAGCCCTATGCAGAAGGTATGACATCACAATTTCTCTCTCACTCTCCCCCCCCTCTCTCTCTGTCTGTCTTTCTGTGTCTGTCTCTCTCTTTTCTCTCTTTTTCTTCCCTACCTCCACCTGCCTCCATAGCATGACAATTATGTGATAGCAAAACAAAATGAGCTCAGACAGGAGGCAGGAAGGGCCAAAGCTTTTACAATTAGATTCCAGAATGAATGGTGGAGCCATTTACTGGGATAGGAAGGTCAAAGGTCAGAGCAGGTTTGCTCATTTGTTTGTAATTTTGTTTTGTTTTGGGTGGAGGAAATGTCAAGGGGCTAGTGTGAAACTCTAGAATGACAATGGTAGGACTCAGAATAAGCAGGTGTAGTGGATACTGAATCGGTAGGAAATGCAACTAGATGTGCGACACCAAGGAAAAGGAGGCATGGGGTGACAGGAAGGAGGAGCAGAAGAGGGGAGGGGAGCAAACCTGGAGGGGTTCTCTCATCAGGAGCCTACTCCTCATACTGAGCCCCTCCTAGGACAGCAGAGCTAACTCTTTCGTGGGAATGAACCCTCCTGTCCTAATCTCCTCTTAAATTTCTCATTCCTCAATGCTGCTGCTTTTTTATTTTTAAAAGAAAAAATAAAAAAATACAGAATTTCAAGACCAGATAATAGGGGATTAACAATGGTTAACCTACTTTGTATTTTTTATTTTAATGATAGTAAAATCCAACAAAACGAGACAGAACAAAGCCAATCAAAACAATGCAGCAAAATTGGTACAGAACTTCAAAGCAGGATACCAGGAAAATGACAGCTACCATAGTCTATCTCATTATCTTCACAATAGTTGTCCATTCCATCAGGTATAGCAAAATCAAACCGAAAACAGAACACAATAAAACCAACCAAAACAGAATATTGAATAAAGCAAAACAATTAATTGGAACCAAGCATAACAGTGAAAACAATATTTGCCTTCAAACACAAGATAGAAGGAAATCCCCCATATTTGCTATATTGCATACTGTCATCCTCCCAAGAGATGCTCAGAACCCTGGCCCCAGGGTTCTGAACAAACAATATAAGCATTTAGTCACTTTATGTACCTTAGTTGCTATCAGATCAACCTGTCCTCAGAACCATCCAGTTGCTTGGGGACTGGGGACTGGGGGGACACAGGGAGAGCTGATTCTCAGCACGTGTGCCCTAGGCTCACAAGAGGCGCTATTTGACTTTTCTCTGGCTGGAACCCGCGTGTGGCTTACCAGGAAGTCTAGCTAGTTGATTTTTTGGTTGGTCCCCCAGTCCCAGCATGGCTGATTCTTGGGAGACACTGACTTTTCTCTCCCTGGAACCCCCATAGCTTGCATGGGTTACAAGTATATTGTATACCATTATCTTCAAAGTAGTTGCTCAGATTACAGTATATAGGCATGAAAAAATGATCAAACAATGAAAGCACAAACTGTTCTTTTCAATGAATTAATAGGAATTAGTTGTATAATTATCCTATCTAAAAAAATTATATATATATTTGAGTTCTTTGAGTTCATTTTCCAGCACATGAACTTGGGGGAGGCATTGAGGCCACAGTCTCCCCGACCCTTCTCTGCCTGCGGCCAGCCAGTGAGCAAGTTCTCTGGACCCACCTTGAAGCCACCTCATGAGGCAGAGCTGCCCTGCCCTGTCTCCTAGAGTGCTGTTGAAAGCTCAGTACACCTTGCCCCAAATGCTGAGCTGATTTCCAGGCTTTCTGCGTCAACTCGGCACCGCCTGTGCCCATTCCTGGAAGGATCCAGAGTGGGCGGGCCGCAGCGCGGGTCGCCGCGCCCTTGGTCTTTGTAGACACCCCAGTGGCTTTCCACTCGCACAGAGGAAACTGCATCTCTCCCTTTTTTTTTAATGCTATAGTATCATGTATTACTGTTAGTAAATAATACATTCACACAGTTTTAGGATTTTTATCTTCCATTCCATTCATCTGTTTTATTTTTTGTTATTATATTCAATTCTCTAAAAAATCTTATTTAGAAAAAGTATTAATGAACTTTAGAATTATTTTATTATGTTCCCAGAAGGTATCTGGAATTTTAGTAGAAAACCTATCAATTTAAGAAATGAAATATTTCAATATTTAGTCTTAATGCTTTCACTGTTTCATATATGTTTAATATAACTTTATTACTTTAATGTTTTAAATATATTTTCTAAAGAGTATTGATATCAGGAGGTTTAGCATCTTAAATTCTTTAAGATAATAGTTATTGCTGAACTTTCTTGTCCATAATTGTAATGGACATTCTCATATTTTCAATTTTAAAGTATATACTTAATCAAAAAATTAAAACTGTATCTTCGAAGTGTCCAACATGATGGCAGATATAAATATGTCCCTCATGTGGACATTGGTTTGGGATTTCGTGTTGCACATAATTTGCTCCTGGCTTCCTGTGCCTATGACTGATTTCCATTATAAAGAGCTGGAGAGCTGGCAGGCGCAGGGCTCCTCTCTGCTAAGTGTTACCACGCAAGCTTAAGCGCCGTGGCTTTCACTACAAGAACAGTCTTGCTCCCGAAAGGTAAGTTTCACTAGTGAGGAGCTCATTATTGGAGAAACACCTGCACTGGTCTCTACATTTTTGCTATGCGTGTTTTAGTTTTTTTGTGTGTGTGTGTTTTTTTTTAATTATCCTGAGGCAGGAGGCTCACAAATTCAAGCTCAACCCTGGTAACTCTGCAACTGAGTGAAACCTTGTATCAAACTTTTAAAAGGATATAAAAAGCCTGGGGGTTGGTGCTCAGTGCTAAGGTCCTGGGTTCAATCCCCAAAGCTGCAAAAAGGAAAGAAAAAATTTTCTCTTAGCTCTTCTACAAGAAGATGAAAGGCAGGTTTTTCCATATCCCTCCTGGCCCACGAAGAAGAAAGGAGCAGGACTCACTGCAGGACCCGCTGCGCCGCTCAAAGGCCCAGGCCGGCGGGAACCTGGCTCGGGCCCCTTGGAAGCCCAGGCTCGGGCTGGCTGGCTCCCTGCCCCTCAGTTCTCTGACAGGATTTCAGCTTTCCTAATGAACTATTAATGAGGTGGGTGCAATATACTGAATCAGGCCAGGTAAACTAGCTGTGCCTGGAGCTGAGTTATGTTTCCTGAGGGAAAAGAAAACTTATGAAATAAATCATTCCCCCCTTTAATTAGCAGCTCTGGCCCGCCTCCTTGAAATGACAGAGCAAAATGGGAAAAGAAGCCAACAATTCAGTCAGAAACGCAGACTGGCTGCTCGGCGAATGTAACCCGGGCGAATGCGTCTGGCTCTGTGGTAGTTAGGGCTGGGGAGGTGCAGCGCGCTCCGTCTGCTGTGGTCTGGACAAACCCGAACCCCAACGAGTCATTCACTTTTTTATTTCAGTGTTAGAGTCAAACTGAAAAAAAGCCGGGAAGAGCTCTGTGGAACAAAGGATCCAGGTTGTGTATCTTTTACCTTTTTAGGGTTACCTTCCTCCCAGCTTATCCACAGTAGCAGGCTTCCTGGTCCGCGTCACTCCTGCTTTCTCAGCACACCACGTGGACTCCCCGCTTTTATAGCACATCATCGGACTGGAGGTGCTTCTGATCCAGAGGCATAGCTCTGCGTGTCGGGACAGTCAAAGGATGCGTGCTTCCCACTCTGGCCAGCATTCCCTGAGCACCTGATGAATGTGTCAGATGCTGTGTGCAGGGAAAAATGAGTCCATGACAAAGGGATCATAGACGATGTGAAGAAGAAAAAGAAACTATGAGTTGATGAGAAAAAAGTGGAATCAATGACAGAGATACTTATCACACTAGCTGGAGTAATTAAAATTATTTTTCTCGTCTTACAAAACGGATCATGTTCAAAAATTCAAGAGAACATTGTTGCATGGCATCCGTAGAATATTCTTGTCCTTGTCCTGTGTTCCTAGTAAAGCTACTTAGACTTTCTGTGCTGGAGACTCCATGCCCGGAGTCAAACCTGCCCTGCAAGGGATGAGAATCTGCCTTCTGTGGCCAAAGAGGTGCCTGCCTTGAAGAAGACAGATCAGCAAGCACGGGGACCCAAATGACTCGTGGAAACTTTTGATGAGCTAAATGTGCGTGACTCAAAACCACATGGGTCACATTTCCTGAACATATGTGTGATTTTAGCACAAAATGAATCTGGCCCAAGATTTTCTTCTCTTGAACTTTCCATCCCAACTGCGGACCGTGGCTGGTCTGGGGTGGAGCTTGGCCTGGAGTTTTCAGGTCTGTGGTGTGGATTTTGTTAGGACCCTTAGCTTCCTTGAAGGGTTTTGTGAGGAACCAGCTTCACAAGCGAGCCCTGGTGGCACCGTCTCCTTGCTGGGAACTCAGAGGAAACAAAGAATCCCAGCAGTTTCCTAGCAAAGGCTTATTCTTTAACTCTGGTCTTGAAGGGTAAAAAATCCAAAAAGGCCCAGGAAGCTTTTTTCTGGCGCAGAACTATCCTAAGATTTTTTTGCATATTGTATTTTCTCTATTTTGATCTGATTCCCGTTGTGAGTAAAGTCCTCAGGTTAAGTAAATTCCTGCTTGATTCTCCTGGCTCCTTCCCCAGGCCAGCACGGCTGCACCCACCCCTCAATGATGGCCCCTTTGGCCACCTGCTGCCAGCAAGGCAAAGGCAGGTTCAGAAGTGGCAGGGCCCTCACTGCGGAGGCCCGGTGAGAGGGAGGCTCAAGTCTCACTTGAGGAAGAGCAGACGGCTAATAAACTGCACGGTCATTACCCTTTATGCATACTTGTTCTAATAGGTGTCGTGGATTCCTGCCTCCTAATAAGGAAAGGAAGCAGAAACACACATAAATTCTCTCAAGGGAGTCAGACAGCCCCAAGCCACAGTCAACAGCTGCAAACGTTACCATGAGCACAGAAGCAAAACAGGGTTTAAAAAAGTGATACACTGTCAGGGACTCAGGCAAAATTTCCTTGGATCCAGACTGTTTTGTGCAGTTTCGGTTGAGAAGCACAGCAGCTTTCCTGCTGGCCACATGGCTGAGCTGGGAGATTAAATAAACAGCGGCATTAATTGATTTAAGAGAACTTTCTTGACTAGATCCTGACATTTGCCTTGATTCACAGATTTGTCTACTTGCTTTTATGCTTAGTTGTTTATTTTAGCTGATTTTTTTTCTTCTTTTTTTTACATCTCAACAGTGCAACTTTTGGCAGAAGGGAGTCTCCCCACACCGTGATGTTGCAAGACCCGAGTCCTAGACACTGAAGGCCTGTTCCTCCCGCCACACTCCCCTCCTGCCCTTCTCCCCTTTAGCACTTGCTCTGTCTGCGATAGTCTGGGAGTTGTTAGAGATACACCGTGTAGCGAAGGGTGGCTCATACTGGTGACTGCAAAGAGGGAACTTGGGTGCCCGTTCAAGAGGTCATCAGTCACTCTGCCCCCGAGAGTTTATCAGCTTCTGAGGAAAATCAGTGAGAACATACAGGCCGGAGTCCAAAGGAGACCCAAAGTCCAGGGCAGCAGACACGAACTTTATGTGTATTCTTATTTGGTCCAAATTCACACTTTAGTTTGTTAAGACTGAGTGTCTCCTATGAGTTAGTTTTCTAGGGCAAAAACTGTATTCCAGATTTATTCCACAGCTATTTTGTTTAATCTAATTTTGATCACACTGGCACTGAGAAGTTACTTTGGAAAAACTGTGCAGTTCTGAGCTTTAAATTATTTTTTACCTTATTTCATTCTTTCAGTAATTTGTTTCATCAAGTTTTGCACAAATAGATGGTGGAATACTGTGCTGCTAGATGATCCCTAAAGCACAGCTCCCAAGAGTCTGTTATTTTCATTAGAAATAGGAAAAGCTTTATTTGCAAAATTTTAAATTGTTGTGCTGTACTAGAATGCAACATCAAACAACTACTTCCGCCCTCAAGGGGAATCAATTTCCATTTTCCAGGCAGAAACTTAATCTAGGAAAACAGGAAGCCAGATCTCAGCACATTTTCTAGCCTCCTGCTGGGCAATGCTTTTTAATTTCTCCATTTTGTATCATAGGCAAGAAAGCCAAGATATGTCATAGTTTCTCTTGTGTCCAGAGATCATGTAAGTGTCCATGGTAGGAACGAAGCAGGCAAACCCCCAGCAGCCCCAGAGGCTCCAGAATGTGCGGAGGAACTGAGGAATTCCACACCGAGCTGCGGAGGTAGAAACCCGCAACTCCAGATGTGTGGCATCTGAAAAACTCTACAGCATTTCTTCAGATTAAATAGCCAATCGTCTCTGACCTGATACCTATGCATTTGGAGAATTTTTCCTTTTTAAATAAAATGCCCCAAGTTCTCTGACATGAGAGTCACAAAGTATAACTAACTTAAAGACCAAAAACTAAAAGGACACAAGACAGGAAACAGGGAGGAACAGCTTTTGGAGATGGGAGAGGAATCCAGGGATGGAGGAGAGCAGAGGACAGAGAGGAGAAAGGGAAACTAAATGGATTAAGGTGCAATATGTGCATACAATGACTCCTTGCGAGGTATCCATTCACTGTGCATCACAAATATGTGCCACAAAAAAGAAAGAAAATGTCACCACACATTAGAAACTATTTATCATCCCCAGCTGTTGGCCTATTATTTATTGTCTATCTGTCATCTATCTATCTATCCACACAGGCACACTCATTAAAACATTGTTTACAAGTCAAAGAGCAAAAACCTGAGTAGCCAGTGATAAGAAAAAGGCAGACAAATGGAGGAAATCTTTCCAAGGATTCCCTGATGTGTCTTCTGGTGAGATCCCATAGATAAGTGATGCCAGTCACCATCTACACTCTCAGATGATGCAAGTTTTCCTTTATGAAACCTCCTTCTTTCTACTGACAAAATTTGGCTTTTATGCATCTTGCATAAAGGAATTCATGTAAGATTTAATTTGGTTAATAAAAAAAGTCATAACGATGACAGTCCCTCAGTGAGGACAGGGGGCGTGCAGCTGGGCAGGGCCATGGGCAGCTCCTCTGCATTCATGATGCCTCATTTCCTTAGGAAATGGCTGCTGCACGGGTAGTCACTGTCATTCCTCATGATTCCTTATGCTCCCCTGTGCATCTGAAACGCGTGACCACGTTTTAAAGACTATTGAGCTATGAATGAGGCCTATGACTTAGGACATTATCCTCAGAGGTCTCCTGCTTACCGCCCCAGTCTAGGTCTGTGCACTGCCCTCCATGCAAAAGACATCCCTGAAAAGTGCAAAACATTGCAGTAGGAGAGATGGCTGTGACTTTGATTTAAAAGAGATTTAGTTGTAGCTTTTTACTTTTATTTGATTTTAGTGCACTCATAATAGTTCTACATATTTATGGGGCACAGTGTGATATTTCAATATATGTGACATGTGGTAATGGTCAAATCAGAACCTTCAGAACACCTTCACCTCACACCTCACACCTCAAACATTTACCATTTCTTCACGGTGAGAGCATTTGAAACTTTCCTTTCCTATAACTTTTAATTATACAGTGTAGTATTGTTAAGTAGAATAACCTCTACTATGCTGTAGGTGACCAGAACTTAGACCTCAAATAACTATAACCTTGTACAGCTGGCAAATCACTTACCCACTATTGCCTCTGTTAGGTTTTTCTGTGCAGTTGAGAGACAGAGAGATAAAGAAGCCTGAATTGTGGGCGTGCGAGGGTTACAGAAGAGTTTGAGATTCCCTCTGACCAGAACAAAGAAGCGGTTGGGCTTTTACTAGGTCTGACCAGGGGAGGAATTTGGGAGGTGGGCAAAATGACATAGTAGCCGCTGATTGGAGGAGCCATGATGCACATGAAAAAGGAAGAGCAGGTTTCTATGTTGGGCTGAGGGAAGAAGAAGGAAGCTGATGTGCTATTGTTTGTGGGTTCTCTCAGCCATGTTGGACCACTGCCATGATGCTTCAGGGAATAGCATGTGGGCAGAAGCCCATCATTCCTGTCTTTTGATTGACGTAGATTACTTCCTTTTGAACAGGGGCATTGTGGTGCTAGGGCTGATGTGGATTTTGGGTTGACAGGTGACACCCACATAGAAATTAGTGCCAATGGTGTCAGCCAAGACAAGGAGTGTTCAAGAAAGTGCCTTAAGTGGGGTTAGGTCTAAAGGAAGAAGCTGAAGCCAGGGCAGGTATAGGTCAAGGATGACTTTTGTGAGGTATGTTTTTAGGAGACACTTTGCTTTTTCTACTTTTCCTGAGGATTGTGCTTGATATAGTATATGTAGATGCCAAGTGATGTTTAGACTCAAAGGTAGCTGTTGGGTAATCTGAGAGATAAAAGCGCATCTGTTGTCTGATGTGGTGGTCCAAATCAGAGAGTAATCTCCTATATGGGAGTATTAGAAACTCCATCTACAGTTTCTTGGGCAGTAGGAAAGGCTTCTACCTATCTCAGGAAAGTGAAGATGAAGGTGAGAAGGTATTTGAAAGTTTTGTATTTAGACGTACATATGTGAAAAGTTTGTGAGTCTTCACCTAGGGTGTGTCCCGGAATTTGATGGGTTGGGAAGGAAGGAAGAGGTAGAGATCCTCAAGGCGAGGTTTTGGCACAGCTATGACAATTGTGGGTGACATGGTGGATAATGTTTTTTAGCAAAGGATGAGTGTGATTGGATTTAGCAGTTTATATGAGGCTCGGGTGCCTACGTGAAAACAGCTGTGTGAGTCAATGATGATTGTTGAGGCCTGTTGGTCTGGGAAGAGGAGGTTTGATCCTGAATGTTTTGGCCACAGGTAGGTTTGTTAACCAACTGTAGTGTGTCAGTGAATATTGCCGTGAGGGTAAGGTGTTTGGGATAAGGGGGAGAAGATGAGGGATATGGCTGTTGTGCCAGAGCCTGATGGTGTTTGGCGCTCCTTACAGTGAATAACTGCTACCCATTTAAAAAGTCATGCCGCCTCCAGCAGGTTGAGAATGAGAGGTGAATTAGTGATGGGGGTCCCTTGAGTACTAATGAGACCCCTCTCTTGTCAAATGGCCACGTGAGAGTGGAGGATGCTAAATGGGTGTTTTGAGTCAGTATAGATGTTTATGGTTTGATTTTTGGCTAGTGTGAAGGCCCCTGTGAAGGCACTAAGTTCTGCCTTTTGTGAAGATGTCCCCGGGGCAATGGATTTGCTCCTATTGTTTCAGAGCTGTTAACTGCAGCATGTCCTGCCCTTTTCTGAGTATCTGTGTGGGCTGGGCTGTCATCTCCAAGCCGGGGATCAGAAGCTCTAGGGAGAGGAGAGCTGTTAGTGCGAGGGAAGGGAGTAGGGGTCATCTGCAGGACCTCAGTGCAGTTGTGGACAGGGGTCTCATCGGAGGTGGGAAGTAAGGTGGCTGGGCTGGGGGAGCTGCTGGCAGAGACAGTGACTGTAGGGTCTTGTGTGAGTACTAAGTGAACTTCTTGTACGCAAGAAGATGTCATTAGAGCAGAAGTGCCTTGTGTGAATAAAGTCATTGGCGTGATGAGGTGAGTGGCCTGCAGTTGACGGTCCTGAAGTGAGCTTCTTGCCCCTGTGTTAGTGTGGCTGCTGAGGCAAGTGCTTGAAGGCGGGAGACCATCCACATACTGTGTTGTCTGACTGTTTTGAGAGGTGGGCTCCTGCTTGGAGAGAAGGTCCCTTTGGGAGTCCTAAAACTCCCCCAGCATTATGATCCCTCGAGGCAGTGCATAGAATCAAAGGCTGGGTTGGGTTAGGGAGACTGAGGGCTGCGGCTTTTAAAAGGGCTTCCTTTAGTTTTCAAAATGAGGAGTACATAGTAGTAGTGGGGTTGAGAGGAGAAGATCTCTACCTAGAAGGGGAATAGGACAGTAGGGAACCTTTGGACACCTTGTAGAGAGATTGGGCTGATGTAGCAAAGTTGGGAATCCAGAGGTGAAGAATGTTTGATGAACCTAGAAAAGGTGAAACTTGTTGTTTTGCAGTTGGCACCTGGAGACTGTGGAGAAGGGCCTTGCAGTCTCAGGGTATATATTGGGTGGTGGGGGTGAGAGGGAGACCCAGATATTTAACCTTTGGTGAAGCTATCTGGGCTTTTGTAGGGGACATCCTGCATCTGTGAGCTGAGAGGAAGTGGAGAAGAGTAGCTAGATGTTTTATAGCTAGAACACAGGGAAGGGGACAGAGAAGGAGATCAGCAGCATATTGGAGGAGAGTGCTGGGTTGGAGGTTGAGAACTGCAAGGTCAGCAGCAGGTCCTGTCTGACGAGGTATGTACCATCCCTGAAGCCTTTGAGCAGGATTGTCCAGGTAAACTGTGTAGATGGGAGAGTGCCTGAATCTGTTCATGGAAAAGCAAAGAAACCTTGGCATTTGGCGTGTGAGAGAATAGTGGAAAATGCATATTTAAGGTCTAATACAGAAAAATGAGAGGTACACAGAGGAACATGATATACTATAGTGTAAGGGTTAGGCAGCTCCAGGTGAATTGGCATTGCCGCATTGTTAATAGCTCTCAGATCTTGGGCTAGGTAGGAGGAACCATCAGATTTGAGGACAGGGAGAATAGGGGTGTTGTAAGGGGAGGGTGACCTTGAGAAACCCATTAGTTAACAAGCAGTGGATTATATGTTTGAGCCCTCTTTGATGTTTAGGGGCTATTGGATATTGGAGAATGCAGGCTAAAACTGAGGGGACTTTGAGGCAAATTAGCACTGGAGTAGTGTGGGTGGCATGAGTAGGATTAGAGGTGTTCCAGACTCTAGGGCTGATTCGGGTGGGAGAGGCTGAGGTCGCAGTGCATGATAGAATACAAGAGCTGTGAGGAGAGAGAAACAATAAGAGAAATTAAGTTTTTGGAGATCTCTACCTAAAAGGGGAACAGGACAGGTTGGGATAACAAGAAATTTATGTGTAAAGAAAAGGGTTTGGAATCTGCAGGGAATGGGTTCTGTCTGGAAAGGTTGTGTAGGTTGGCCATCAATTCCCACAGCAGAGACTACAGACTGGAACATCGACCTGAGAACTCAGGTAAAACACAGTAAGTGGCCCCTGTGTTGACAAAGAAAGAAAAGCTTCTACCTGAGATATCCAGTGAGACTCAGGGCTCTGAGAGAGATATCTTCATGGGGGCCATGGGCCCCAAGCCTCCTCAGTCCTCCTCAGCAGCCAGTCCAAGCAGATCGGCAAGTGATGAGTCCAGAGGTGGCAGTGACCTGTTACCCCATGAGGGCGGGGTGTCTGATGACTCATGCACTCTTTGGCGGATAGGGCAGTTTGTCTTCCAGTGTTTGCAATTAGGACAGGGTCTCAATGGTGGCCATGGATCAGGGCAGTGTCCTCCCTCGTTGCACCTGAAGCATGGTCCAGGGGAGGACTGGGGGGTTGTATTTTTCTTAAGCCTGTGTTTTATTTTGAGCCCCAAGAGTCACAGCCAGAAATTGGCCTTGGAGTTTAGCTTGGAGTGCAACCTTTTAAGGTCACGCTGCTTTTGTTGTTCTCCTCTTTTGTTAAAGACACAGAAAACCATATCTAAGCGGCCCCCTGGGGGAACTGAGGACCAAGGCCTGACTTTTTGAATTTAGTCTGAATGTCTGGTGCTGGTTGGGAAATAAAGTGGGAGTTAAGGAGAATAACCCCCTCAGCTGAATCAGGTTTTACATTAGTAAATTTGATAAGGGCCTCCGTGAGGCAGGTCATAAACCCAGCAGGACTTTCATTGGCCCAATGGGTTACTTCTCAGAGTTTTTCTAATTTATCTGTTTGTGTGAGATCTTGTAGAGGCCCACCAGGATATAATCAACCCTATGTGTCATGTATCTTGAGCCATCAGCATTAGGTTGGTAATTCCATTATCTGCATTTGGCACTGCAGTTACCCCAGTGGGATGTTCAGTGTTTGTCTGATGTTTTTCATCTGTGACAGCTCGAGCTGACTGCCAGGGTTCAGCTTTTTGTTTGGGAGAAAGAGTGGAGGTGAGAATAACACAGAGATCTTTGCAGGTTAAATCACAGGACTGAATTACAAATTTGAGTTCTTCCATGTAGTTACAGGGGTCAGCATCCAAGGAGCCTACGTGATGGGAGATCTGGGAAGGATCGGTAATCGAGAAAGGGTCGTGAATATGGACTAGAGCCTCAGCGCCAGCCACCTCGCAGAGGGCAGGAAGGGGATGTGGTGTGGAAGGAGGCAGGGAAGAGTCTGAGGAGTGTGAGGTGATGAGTGAGGGGAGCCACAAGGTGGCAGTGGGAGGGAGGAGCAGGAACAAGATGGCAGAGATTGGGAGGGCTGACAGGATGGGGGAGTGAGGCGCAATACGGGGGCAGAGGGAAGAGGGGAGTGGCAAGCTGGCGGCGGGTGGGTGAAGCGGGAGCTGCTGTGGTGGATGGGAGGAGACAGTGGCAGCAGTGGAGAGGAGAAAGAGTGTCAAGGAGAACTGGGGGAAGGGGACGATGAAAAGAAGACGGGGAGGGAAGTGGAGAAGATGGAGAGGACAGGGACGAGAGGACTGTGATGAGTGGATAGAGAGGTGGAGGAGGATATGGTGGAGGAGCGAGGACAGCGGGAACATCATCTATAGGGTCAGTGGGGTTTTAGGATGGGAGACCTGGCACTGTTGAGAAAGCCAGGAACACCCGAGATGCTTTACAGCCCTGGAGGAGAGAGGGGAGTGTCCAGAGCACAGAGAAGGCCCAGACATAAGGCACCTCTGACCATTTGCCATTAGGATAGCAGAAGTTGTCTAAATCGCAGAGGAAGGTAAAATCAAAGGTACCCTCTTCCGGCCAGTGAAGATCATTATTGAGCTTGTACTGTGGCCATGTCATGTGGCAATTAAAGATTAATCTTTTGGGTTTGACAGTCACCTGGAGACAGAATGCCCAAGTGGCTTATCAGTCATAGAAACAGTGTCTATTTTGGGATGGGATGGAACATTTCTGATGGTGATCGAATTAGAGGTGAGCCAAGGGCTGCAGAGATCAATTCACAATTTCTGCAAAAAACTGTCACCTTTTACAGGAATGAGAATGAGAGCGAGAAATCCCCAACTTCTATATCTGCCAGTTGTCATGGAGGGAACAAGTGGGGATTCCTGAAAGGATCAGGACGTGGTCCCAAAGTGCTTGTGTGGGGTGTCCTGATGTAGGCCCACGGTTTATGAGACAGGAACCTCAACGGGAGAGTTGGTTCACCTGTGGAAACCTGTGAGACTCAAAGTGGGTCAGTGATGGGTGGAAACTAGTAACTGTAAGAAATAAAACGTAGCTCATGGGTGGAGGGAGCTCAAACTGGGGGTAGCTCCCAAGAGCTACTCACCCCGCCAATTTGAGCCATGGCACCAAAATGTTAGGTTTTTCAGTGCAGTTGAGAGACAGAGAGAAAAAGATATACAGACAGCGAAAGAGAGAGAGACAGGCCTTTATTGTGAGCAAAGGAGGGTTGCACAACAGTGCAAGATTCCCTCTGACCAGAACAAAGTGGTTGGGCTTTTACTAGGTCTGACTGGGGGAGGAGTTTGAGAGGTGGGCAAAATGACAGAGCAGCAACAGATTGGCAGAGCCATGATGCCCGTAAAAAAGGAAGAGCAGGTTTCTACGTTGGGCTGAGGGAAGAAGAAGGAAGTTGATGTGCTATTGTTTGTGGGTTCTCTCAGCCATGTTGGACCACTGCCATGATAACTCAAGGAACAGCGTGGGGAGAAACCCAGCAGCCTCTTCCACCCCGGCTCAACCTCTGGTAACCACTAACCATGCTCTTCATCTAGAACAGATTTTTTTAGATTGCACAAATCTGTGAGATCACTTGATGTGTGCATATAACATGGAGCATTATTTGGTCACAAAAAAGAACAGGACCCTGTCAAAAAAGAACAGGACCCAGCAGAGTAAGACAACTCTGCTGTCTTACTCATCCTCTCCCAGGGACCAGGGATGGACTGTCCAGAGAGACAGTGATCTATGTCTTCAGAGACATGTCTACCCTATGTCTTCAGATACATGAACTACTAGGGTGGGCGGGTGCCAGTTTTTGAGGTGTAACCCCTTCCTTCTGCAGGGCCTCTGATGAGTGAGGGGAGCCACAAGGTGACAGTGGGAGGGAGGAGCAGGAACAAGATGGCAGAGATTGGGAGGGCTGGGAGGCGGGTGCCAGTTTTTGAGGTGTAACCCCTTCCTTCTGCAGGGCCTCCTTCCTAACGGCCCTGAGTCAGCAGGGGTAGAGCATGCATGTCAAGCAGTGGGATAGCAGGAATGACTCTGGGACAGATACCAGAAATGACAGAGGGATATTTGTTGTTCCCTTTAAAGAAACTATTGCATAATGTGTTTGTTTTTATATATTTTAAATGGAATGCAGTAATTTAATTGTACCTCCATCTCATAACATGATGCCCAGAGGACATTGTGCTAAGTCAGATTAAACCAGACACAAAACAATTAAGCTTGCTGAGGTCATGATTTTACTTGCTCGTGTAACTAGCATCGCTGCCTAAAATAAATGACAGCTAGAGAATCCTCTTGTGGGAAACTCTGCTATCTTATTCATCCTCTCCCAGGGACCAGGGATGGACTGTCCAGAGAGACAGTGATCTATGTCTTCAAAGACATGTCTACCCTATGTCTTCAGATACATGAACTACTAGGGTGGGCGGGTGCCAGTTTTTGAGGTATAACCCCTTCCTTCTGCAGGGCCTCTGATGGGGGCAGGTGCACAGGTTTCTAGTGTCCTGTGGCTGTTCCCCAAACATCACTCATTGTTGATTTCTTCCCATTTTTATACTTCACACCATAAACCACAGGCCCTTTCCCTGGCTTGCTTGGATTAAGTCACTGTGCTGTAATAATTTGCTTAATTACATTTAATTTTCCAATCATTTTTCTGTGGTAGGAAGCATGGAGCAGCTGGGTATCATTTTTCTGTTCTGTATATTTAGAAGAACCATACTGGAGTGTTGGAGAGAGTGTATATTCCCAGCTAGGGGAAGTTGTCTTTCATTGGTGATAAACAAAGACCATGAGCTGCCAGGACAAGCTATGTGCTTCTAGGAACTCAGAGTTCTCAGAAAGTTATTTCCCATAGACTTTTATGACAGTCATCAAAGAAACTCATTGCTGGAAAATGTATAATGTATCTACCACACAGATGAATTGTCTCTTAACTTCTCATTGGGGGTGAAGGAAGTAACAATGCTGACATGTACTGCAGTCATGACCAGGAGAAGGATCCCCCAGGAAGGACTCAGGCTGATGCACAGGTCACCTACACGTCAACTGTGGAAGTGAGGGGAGAAGCACAAAAAACCAACCTGTGAAGAAGGAAGAGAGTGAAAAAAGGGTGAGGACCAAGAACAAGACAAATTCAGACATGAGCTGGCTCTGTGGAGCACTGTGAGCTGGCAGGCATCACAGCAGTAACATTGTGATTGGTTTTGCTTTGGGTTTTCTCTTGAAAGCACATTCATTCCACAGAATAACGAGTTTTATTTTGGCATATTTTTACACATTTTGATCATTTCATACCCTATATTCTCTTCTCCCTTTTTCCTTCCTCTTCTCTGATAGTCTCCCTTCAGCTTTCCCTTACTTTTTTAAAGATCCCACATATGAGAGGAACCATACTTGCAGGGAAATGGATGGGGCAGGAGAGTGTCATGCTAAGTCACACTTGAAAGCCAAGCGTCGCATGCTTCTGCCTTGTGTTGTCACAAGGACTCCTTCCTAACGGCCCTGAGTCAGCAGGGGTAGAGCATGCATGTCAAGCAGTGGGATAGCAGGAATGACTCTGGGACAGATACCAGAAATGACAGAGGGATATTTGTTGTTCCCTTTAAAGAAACTATTGCATAATGTGTTTGTTTTTATATATTTTAAATGGAATGCAGTAATTTAATTGTACCTCCATCTCATGACAGAATTGTCTTCTGCTCGCAGCCAGCATCTCCTCCTACTCTGCCTCTCTGAGTGAATCACCCTGTGTCAGTGGTCCCTGCACTTGAACCTTGAAAGTCTTAAGGTAACTCTGATCCTGACCTCTTGAGTCCTGCTGTCTGCCTCTCTCCTCACCCAAGGCAGCCTTTACCAGGTCTCGCTTAGACATGGGGTCTGACTCCTCCTTCCTCTGCTTGCTTCTAAGTGTCATCTTTCCAGTGTATTTTTCACATCAAAGTTGAACATGTCACTTTTCTGATGTACATAATTCAATAAACTGCTATCAACTATACAGTAAATTTATGCTTCCATATGTTATTTGCATAGATTCATTCATCTACCTAGCTTCTGCATGTGATATAAAATCTCACTCAGGATGACCTTGCTTCCTTCATTTCATGTGGTGTGCAGACTGGTCTCTTCATTGTTGCATATCAGCTTATGTTGTAATTGTGTGATCTTTATTTCTTTGCTAGATTACAGACTCTTTGAGAAATAGGAAATTTTCATTCTCATGTACATTTTGGAAGCCTCAGATAGTACCTGGTATACTGTTAAATGTAAAAAAAGGGAGATAGTTGGACATACATGAGTGAAATGCCATGATAAAAGCCAATATCTTAGTGCCTGTTGGCAGACATGGGTCTAAGTTTAGTCTTTGGCATGTGGAAAGCCAGTTTTCTCAGCACCATTTATTAAAGAGGCTTCCTTCCAATGAACATGTTTGGACCCTTTGTCAAAGATAAGGTGGCTGAGTGTATTTGGAGTTGTATCTGCATCTTTTAATCTGTTCCACTGATCCTCAGTTCTGTTTTTTTTGACAGTATCATGCCAATTTTATCGCAGTAGTTTTGTAGTATAATTTCAAGTCAGAGATTGTGATGCCCCCTGCCTCAACTTTGTTGCTCAAAATTGTATTTGGTATTCTAAATCTCTTCTGTTTCCAAATGAAGTTTAGTAATGTTTTCTTTGGTTCTGTAAGGTATGCTAAGAGTATTTTGACCAGGATTGCACTAAATCTGTATAACAATTTTGGGAGTATGGCAATTTTTACTGTTTTTCCTATCCATAAACAAGAGATATCTTTCCATTTTCTGATATCCTCTTTGATTTCCTTTTTCAAAAACTAATTTTCAATGCATAAATTTTTACTTTCTTTGTAAGATTTATTCTTAAGTATTTCTTTTTTGAGAATGCTATTGTGAAAGGTGTGGTTTCCCTAATTTCTGTCTCAATGAATTTGTTGTTTTTGTACAAGAATGCTATTGACTTTTGAGTATTGACTTTCTATCCAGCTACACTACAGAATTTGTTTTTTAAATCTATAAGTATTTTTGGTGATTTTTGGGTCTTCTATGTAGAGTATCATGTCATCTGCAAATAACAGTAATTTATTATCTTTATTCTTTTTATTTCTTCCTCTTATTTAACTGCTCTTGCAGATGTTTTCAGAATCAAAATGGATCAAAGATCTAAATATTAAGACAAAAATACTAAATCTAATGGAAAAGAAAGTAGGTAGAAATCTGAAAGACAAAGGTGTAGACAAACAGTTAATAAACAAAACCCAGACCACATAGGAAATACTTCAAAGAATCAATAGCTGGGATCTCATCTTATTAAAAAGCTTTTGCACATCAAAAAAATCACCATAAGAGTGAAAAAAAAACAATAGTAGAAAAAAATTTTAGCTAATTGTTCCTTAGACTAAGAGACTATATCAAAGATGGTGGAGTAGAAAGCAGCAGAGAAAACAGCCTTTCTGTGAGTCACTGTCCAGATGCTGGAATACAGCACCATGAAGAAGCTAAGTAGTAAGGAAGTAGGTTGTCTGGCTCTAGGAAGAATCTGAGGTGTGAACTGATGCCCACAGAGAGAGTGAACAGAAAAACTTCAGTGAAGAAGGCGGTAGCTGGCAGCGTCTTTGCCCTGAGATGGGACCCACTGTGCAAGAGGAGCTGTTAGAAGCTGGGGATGCAGGGTCATGGTGACGGTGATGATTGGCAACCCTGGAGGCCTCTGCAGAGAGACTTGGCAGTGGAGGCAGAAGTAGGTGTGGAGGGCTGCACTGGCTGGCAGTGAGTGCAGAGGACTCAGTCCTCCCACAGGAGAGAGTATTTAGCTGGGAGCCTTTTTAGAGCTGGACCAGATAAGCAGAACCCAGAACTGCTGCCGGCTTCCTCTAGCAGCTCCTAGCTGGGCACAGATGAGCTGAAGAATATTATGGAAGCTCAGCATAGGAAAGAAATGGAATCCATAAAGCAGATTCAAGCAGATATCCAGAAGAATAAAAACTCCATGGAAAGTATTTAAGACAGATTAGGCCAATGTGAGAAGGATTTCTCAAAGCCATCAAGGGACAATAAGAAATCAATCCAGCAGCTGCTAGATGAGACAAAGAAGAATAATTTAGGGTTAATTGGAGTCAAGGAACAAGCAGGAGATACTATAAATGATATTAAAAACTGTTTGCAGACATCATGACAGAAAAGTTTCCTGGTAGAGAAAAAGAACTTCATATGCAGATAAATGAGTAACATAAAACTCTAATTAGCAATAACCAAAAAAAAAAAAATCTACAGACAGGCATATCATATCCCAGATTCCAGAAATTCAACACAAGAATAGAATCCTAAAAGCTGTTAGACAAAAGAAACAAATCACCTATAAGGAAGGCCCATTAGAATCACAGCTGACTTCTCAGCACAAACTCTCAAGTCAAGGAGAGCTTGGAGTGAAGTGCTCCAAGTTCTAAAGGAAAACAACTTTCAACCCAGATCGATGTGCCCCACAAAACTACCTTTCAAACTTGATGGAGAAACAAGATACTTCCATGAAAAATATATCTGAAGAAACTTATGAGCATCAAATCAGCACTCCAAAATGTACTGAAGGACATTCTAGAAAGAGATAATAAGGACTACAGCTCCACGAGCCCACAGAAGGAATCCACCAGGGAAGGCAAACAATTACAGGGAGAGAAAAAAAGGGGGGATGAAACAACAGGACAATAGCATGACAAGCATAAGTCAATACATATCTGCTATAAACATCAGTGTTAATGGTTTCAACTCATCACTCAAAAGACACAGACTGGTAGAATGGATCAAGAAACAAGATACAACAGTATGCTACATACAAGAATTGTATTTAATTCAAAAAGAAATTCATACACTGAAATCAAAGGATGGAAAACAATACTTCATGCAACAGGAAGCCTGTAAAAGCATGGGTAGCTATTCTATTTGCAGAGAGTGAATTTCAAGCCAAGACTGATTAAGAGAGATAAAAGAAGGTCACTACATCCTCATAAAGGGAACAGTCCAAGAGAAAGAGATAACAATCATAAATATATATGCAACAAATAGCAGCGCACCCAAGTACATAAAACAATTACTAACACACATGAAAAATCTAATAAGACCAAATACTATTTTATTGCAAGATTGTACTATCCCATTGTCATAAAAAGACAGATCAACTAGACAAAAATATCAATAATGAAATAGTAGAAATAAATCAAACTTTTGAACAAAATAACCTAGTAGATGTCTAGAGAGTGTACCACCCCACAACATCAGAATGCACATTCTTCTCAACTGTACACAGGCCATTCTCTAAAATAGATCACATACTGCCTCATAGGACATGATTAAGTAAATGCAAAGGAATTGAAATTATTCCATGCACACTATCAGATGATAGTGCAGTGAAATTGGAAATCCATGCCAAAGGAAACCACAAGAACTTCATAATCATATGGAAATTAAATAGCACCCTACCAAACAACAATGGGTCACAGATGAAATTAAGAAGAAGTTAGATAGTTTTTACAGTTGAATGATAATGACAATACAACACACCAGAACTTGTGGGACACAATGAAAAGAGTCTTAAGAAGGAAATTTATAGCAGTAAATAACTATATCAGGAGAACAGAGCAAGCACATATAAGCAACTTAATGCTGAACCCAAAGCTTCTAGAAAAAGGGAGGAAATTATAAAGATCAGAGCAGAAATTAACACACTGGAGACTAAAAAACAATACAAAAAAATCAAAGAGTTGGTTCATTGAAAGATTAAATAAAATTGACAAGTCATTAGATAACCTTATCAAAAAGAGGAAAGAAATCACTCAGATCCATGCAATTAGGAATGAAAAGGGTGAAATCACAACAAACCCTGCAGAAATCCAGAAAATCATCTATACTCTACTTTGAAAACTTGTATTCTAATAAGATGGAAAACACAGAAGAAATGGACAGATTCATATATATATATATATATATATATATATATATATATATGAATTACCAAAGCTAAATCAAGAATATATAAACATCTTAAATGACCCAATATTAATAAATGAAATTAAAGATGTGATAAAAACCTATAAACAAAGAAAAGCCCAGGCCCTGATGGATTTTCTACTGAATTCTGCAAGAAATTTAGAGAACACCTAATGTCACTACTTCTCAAACTCTAATGAAATTGAAAGGGAAGCAGTACTTCAAACTCATTCCTGGAAGCAAGCATTACCCTGACACCAAAACCACAGAAACACCCAGAAGAAAGAGAATTACAGTCCAATCTCCCTAATCAACATTGTTACAAAAATCCTCAGGCAAACATACTGCAGCAAATTGTCAAGAAGACTGTACACCATGATCCCAGGGATGCACGGATGTTTCAACATATGTAAATCCATAAGTGTAATACTTCATGTTAACAGAGCCAAGAACAAAAATCATATGACCATCTCAATAGATGCAGAAAAAAACTTTTGAAAAAGTCCAGCACCCACTCATGATAAAAACTCTACAAAAAATGGGAATAGATGGTCTCTATCTCAATCTGATAAAAGCCATCAATGACAAACCAACAGCCAACACCATACTAAATTGACAAAAACTGAAAGCTTTCACTCTAAAATCAGGAACAAGGCAAGGATGTCCACTGTCTCCACTCTTATTCAACATAGTCCTGGAAACTTTACACAAGCAAAAGAAATAAAAGGAGCAAAGATAGGAAAGAAAGAAGTTGAACTATTGTTATTTGAATATGACATGATACTCTACTTAGAAGACCTGAAAAACTCCACCAAAAGATTTCTAAATGTAATAAGCAAATTCAGTAATGTAGCTGTTTACAAAGTCAACACTCAAAAATCAATAGCCTTCCTGTACATGAATAACAAACTTACTGAGAAAGAGATCACAATAGCACCTCAAAAAATGAAATAACTATGAATCAATCTAACAAAGGATGTAAAAGACCTCTACATTGAAAACTACAGCACTCTGAAAAAGGAGATTGAAGAGGATATTAGAAAATGGAGAGAGATCCTGTGCCCTTGGGTAGGAAGAATCAATATAGTGAAAAAGGCAATATTTCCAAAACTATTATGCAGATTTAAGAAATCCTAATCAAAATCCTAATAGCATATCATACAAAAGTAGAGAAAACAATCCTAAAATTCGTCTGGAACCAGAAGAGACTAGAATAGCAAAGGCAATCCTGGGAAACAAAGACAACACAGGGGACATCACAATCTCCAACTTAAAATTATACTATAAAGCTACTATGATAAAAACAGTGAGGTACTAGGAAAAATAAAACAGACCCAAAGATTGAAAGAACAGATTAGAAGATGCAGAAACAACTCCAGACACACTCAGCCACCTTATCTTTGACAAAGGTGCCAAACACATTCACTGGAAGAAAGATAGTCCCTTTAATAAATGGTGCTGGGGAAACTGGCTCTACACATGCCAAAGATTAAAACTAGACCCATATTGTTCACCTTGTACTAAGCTAAAATCAGAATGGATCAAAGATCTTCATATTAAAACAGAAACATTAAATATGCTGGAAGACAGAGTAACTAAAACTCTTGAAGACATTGGTGTAAGCAAAGACTTTATGAACAAAGTCCTGATTGCACAGGAACTATCACAAAGAGTCAACAACTGGAATCTCACCCTACCGAAAAGCTTTTGCACAGCAAGAGAAACCACCAAGAGAGTAAAGAGACAACCCACAACATGGGAGAAAATGTTTGCCAGCTGTTCCTCAAAGGATTACTGTCGAGAATAAAGAACTCAGAAAAAAATCAGTCTTCCCAGATTTAAAGACCCAATTCAAAAATGGGCTTCTGAGATGAATACACACTTCTCAGATGAAGAAATACAAACAGCAAATAAATATGTGAAAAAATGTTCAACATCACTGGTCATTTGAGAGATGCAAATAAAAACAACACCGAAATCCCACTTCATTCCAGAAAGAATGGCTACTATCAAGAAATCAAGCAATAATAAATGCTGGAGGGGCTGTGGGGAAAAAGGACCCCTTCTCTGCTGTTGGTGGGAGTGCAGACTGGTGCAACCACTGTGGAAAACAGTGTGGAGAGTCCTCAAAACACTAGGTATTGGGGTCCCATTCAACCTAGCTATTCTTCTTCTGGGTGTCTTCCCAAAAGAATCATAAACATCATACCACAGTGATTTATGTGCACCCATGTATATAGAAGCACAGTTTATAGTAGCCAGATCTTGGAAAAAACCTAAATGTCCATCAACTGAGGAAGTGATAAAAAGATGTGATATTTTTATACAATGGAGTACTATTTGGTCATAAGGAAGGATAAACTGGAAACTTTTATAGGTAAATGGATGCATCTTGAGAACATACTCATTAATGAGATAAGACCCACAAGTGTAAACATTATATTGTTTCATTAGTGTGAGAAGCTGAGAGAAAATACATATTTATATGTGTATGGATATGGATATAAAATAATAGTTAAGATAGTTATACTACTGATTTTTCTGAGTTCATTGAAGAAAAAGATTTGTGTGGTATTGTTCAGACAATTGTAAGCACATGTCTTGTGCTCTGGGTGAATGATTTGGGGATGACAGTGCTCAATGTACATATCACTGTTGTCCCAACTGATGTGTTTTGAAACTTTGTTGTAGTTGTCTTTTCTTTTCTTCTTCTTTTTTATCCTTGAAATAGGATTTGGAAAAAAAAGCAAAGAAATTATATCTAGAACATATAAAGAATTGAAAAAATCAGTTTAACTAAGCTCAAAGCACAAATCCAAAAATGGGCATCTGAAATGATTACACACTTCTCAGATGAAGGTATCCAAATGGCATATAACTATATGAAAAAATGTTCAACATTATTGATCATTCAAGAGATGCAGATTAAAACAACACTGAGATCCTGTCTCACTCCAGAAAGTATGGCTACCATCAAGAAATCAACCAATAACAAATGCGGGAGGGAGTGTGGAGTAAAAGAACTCTTTGCTACATTAGTGGGAGTGCAGACTGTTGCAGTCACTGCAGAAATCAGTATGAAAATTCCTTTAAAAACTTGGATTAGAGGTTGCATTCTACTCAAATATTTGCTTTGTTGGTATCTTCCTGGAAGAATTAAAAACGTCATATCACAGGAATATATGTGCACCCATGTTTATAACAACACAATTTGTAATAGCTAAATCTTGGAAGCAGCCCAAATGTCCATCCACTGAGGAATGGATAAAAAAGATGAAGTCTTTTTATATAATGGAGTACTACTTAGTATAAAGAAAGATAAACTTGAGACTTTTATGGGTAAACGGATGCAGCAAGAGATCATACTCATAAGTGAAATAAACCAGATGCATGTGTGCAACCATCATAAAGTCTCCCTGGTGTGAGAAACTGAAAGACTTAATATGGTCCAAAACATATAGTAGATATTGTGAAATGGTAAGAAATTGATCAAAATGAAAAAAAACAGGATAGGGGAAAGGGAAAAGGAAGGAAGGGAAAGAAAAAAATACAAAATAATTATACTACTAGTTTCTCTTAGTTAATTGAAAAAAATTTTTTTCCTAATATTGTTTGGAGAATTTTTTATGCCTGTATCTTTTCTCTGAGTAACTACTTTAAAGAATAATAATACTCAATGTATTAACTTTTTATTTTACTATTATCCTGTTATGAGTTTTGTTTTACTTTTTTCCCACAAAGTAAAAAGAGAAAGCTAGTATTTTATAAAGTTAATGTGCACTAATAAAATACACATATAACATGCACTGTCTGGGCAGAAGACAACCGATAAAAGAATTTGCAGAAAAGACAGTAGTGGGAGAAATTTTAGAGTAAGAGTGTGAAAATACCCAAACAAAGCCCAGCTATTAATCAAAATGATCAGTGTAACCACAGTAAAACTGCCACAGCAGTAGAACCAAAATTACAAATTCTTAATAAATAAATGTGAAACTACCTTTCTTAAAAAGATAGTTGGATAAATTCCTTCTTTATACAAACACTGTTGTTGAGTTTCAGTGGTGTAGAATATACCAGGCTTTTCCAAGAACAGAGATTTTTATTTCTAAATCAAATCAGCTCCCCAAGTAGAAACCAAGGAAGTAAACACACACATGTAAAGATGGGACAGAAGTTCCCATTATGTTGCTGCTTATTTAAAAAGAAGAAAATAAAAAGTTTTCACATTCGATTTAAGATTGTCTCAGGAAACAGTCATCACTTATTAATATCAGCTGTATTTAGATAGAGTCAATGCTTTTGATTTCAGAGCACCCGATTCGGTGACGTTTAATATATTCATAGAGTGCAGTCACCACCAGAATCCCTTGGTAGAATTCTTTCATCACCCTTCAAAGAAGCCACACATCCTTTCACAGTCTCACCATGATACCTCTCCTGCCACCTCAAGACAAGACAAACCTGATTTTCATTTACACGAATGTGAATGTTTTGGACATTCTACAGATGTAGTCGTGTGCTGTGATAATTTGTCTGGCTTCTTTCAGTTAGTGTAAGGTCTCTATTGTTAACCATGTGTACATGTATCAAGCTTTTGTTGTTTTGATTTTATGATCTGTTATTTAGATGGGATGATATCACCCCACTGTGTATGAGTATACCACACTTGGCTTGTCCATTTGGCAGTTGATGAACATTCGGATTATTTCCATGTCTGTCTTTGTGCCAGTATCATGTTATTGTGCTTAGTACACCTTTGAAGTGAGTTTTGAACTAAGAAATTTTAAGTCTTCTAACTTTGTTCTTCTTTTTCAACACTGTGTGCCCTTCACATTTGTGCACAATAAAGATGGGCTTTGTCCTCAGGTCCTGAGAAGTAAAGTGTGAGCCTTTGGAATTTATCAAGCAATAGCAGTACTTCTGCTATTCGCAGTGGGCCTTTGGACCACATTTGATTTCTCAGAAATAGGGTATGATAGGGGATGACTCAGAATCTCAGAATGGGAGTCAGAAAAATGAAACACCACATTAGAGGGCTGGGCTCTGAGCCATGAGATGCCATCCTGACTTTGGGTGGCTATGGACCAAATTTAATCAAGTGGCCAATGTTTCTATCAACCATGCCTAAGTAAAAATGCCTGGATAAAAACTAAAGTGCAGTTGAGTTTCTCCAGCTGTCAGCAGCAGCTATGAGAAACCCTTGATGAATGAAGGTGGCTGTGGGGATCTCTAGCCTGATTCCCAGTGCAGTCTCAGAGAACTGTGGCTTTGACCTTGGCTTTGGCTAAGTACTATAATTTTCATGTAGATCCTAGGATAATTTCATCCATTTGTTCAAAAACCAGAGTGGGGTTTTCATTCCATCTGTAGAGAAATTTAGAGAACCTCATCTTTTTAAAGGAATTGTTTTCTCTAAAGGACATGTTCTTTACCTTGACTTACGATGCTTTTATTCCTTTCAATGTTTTTAAATTTGCATTGTACAAGACTTTCCTTTATTAAATTTATTTCCATTTTTTGTAATTCTTTTTGTTTGGAATCTATTTGAATTGGAATTTTTTTCATAATTTCATTTTTATATCATGTATAGAGACAAAATTTATTTTTGTATCAGTCTTGTGTCTTGCAACCTTGCTGAACCAGGATTTTAGGAACAGTGGCAGAAAGGCCTCAATGAATGGGGCAGGCAGTAGAATTAAGGAGAAAAATAGACAAAGGCAGAAAAATAGCATAGCAAAAATGAGGCAGAGAAGGATGGCTAGAAACTCTAACATAGATGGCCTTGATACGCTATATTGTTAATAGTGCACCAGGATTTAAAACCCACATTGCTCACACTACTCTGCTTAGATGTATTATATTCTGTTCCAGTCATTCTACCTGTACTAGATTTGAGGGCACAGACAGTTATCCCGAAAATAACAGGATATAGTACAATAATCATTCTTAATTTCCTATTAATCTAAAGCTCTGTAAAACCTACACTGTTTTACCATGACTGATCATAATCAAATCTGGTTTGTTGGATTGCGGTTTTGTATTGATAGATTTTATTCAAAGCTGTTATGATTGATAGTATCAAGTCTAAGAGTATAGGCAACTGCACTTAAGATGACAAGATCCACTAGAATATCCACTATGGTTTGATTATTACCTGCCTTTGAAGTTTTATACTGTCTACAATGTTTTTTTTTTAATAATATTGTTATGTACCGCTATATTCAATTATACTGCTATTTTCAATTATGCCTGATGATATAGACAGTTCTATTGAAGATAATAAGAAATAACACAATAATCATTGTAGATCACCTTGTACTTTGGTTTTATACAACTTTTTGGTTTCATGTTTTTATAGGAATTTGTTTTGTTTTGTCTTGCTAGGTTTTGTTTTTCCCTCTAATACAGAAAGGATAGAAATACATGTAGAGACTCATGCATGCATAGCTGTTTACACTCTCACTGTTTGAATATCTACTTTGTATGCTTTAATTTTGTAACTTGAACAACTATTTCTAAGAGGAAAATATAATTTATCAACTAGTTATTTCTTATTGTTTATCTTTTTCTTGAAATTCTGTATTATCTCTATCTTTTACATACTTTTGTTTCTCTTTAAATAAAAAAAAAAAAACTAAAAATAAATAGTGTCACTGTGAGCTTTGGGACAGGACTGATCGCAGGCCGGACTAGAGATTGAACACTTTCAGGCCTCCCACCCATCCTCCCAGGAGAAGGCAGAGACTAAAGGCTGAATTGATTACCAAGGGCCAATCAGTTCATCCATCATGCAGTGCACTGAAGCATCCACAAATCCCCCAAAACCCAGCTCCTGGGGGAGTCTGCATGGCTGCACATGGGAGCACATGGGAGCGACTCTTCCCAGTGTCCTGGGTGATAAAAGGGCAAACGTGCTACTCTGCCTCCCAGGAACAGCTCTGGCACACACTCAAGCCCAGGGAGGAGGCGGTGGGAACTCTGACCATACTTGTTCTAGGAAGCTCTGGTGGCCCAAACTCCTGGGCCCTGTGTGCAGGGTGAAGCCAGCTTGTGCAACCAAGCCCTGAGCCTGTGGGATCTGAGCTGCAATGGGTGGACAGTACCGGGAGTAGACGCTAGCTGGCTGCTGCAGCACTGTGTGGTGGAGTGGAAGACCTAGGCCACTGTGAGGTGTCCTAGGACTGCAAGGACTGCACAAGAGAGGGGGATACGACACGCTGAGTTCAGTTTGGTCCTATCTGCATTCATAAAATTGGTGTCAGACCAAGCTACACTTTTGGTTTCCTCTAACAGATGCTGCCTAACCTGAAGAAGGACAGGGCTGAGGCTGGAGCTCCTCCACTCCCAGGCTGAGTCAGTGGATTCTCCAAGGCACAGTGAGTTCAGGAACTCGGCCCTTTGCAATCACTTGACTCCAGCTACGCAAGAAAGGAGTTTAAAACAGAGGCACAGAAAGGAACTGCACCCCAGACCTCACAACCAGAAGGTTCATTTACAGAAAGAGAAAGCTCTGATCGCGCTGCCATTGTGATGTCATCTTCTCCAAGTGACAGGAATGGGACTGCTCCTGTGTGCTGGTCCGATGGGCCGCAGGGCTGCACCAGGCGCAGGCTGCCTTGGGGGACCAGTGCAGGACGACCAAAGCAGCCTGCTCAGCCTCCTCCCCACCTTAGTGGTCAGACGGGCCCCTGGGCAAAGAGCACAGGGAAGGAGGCAAATGTTGCTTACTCTGCAAGACTGGGCAGAGAAATACCAGTTAAGAAAAAGGATGTAGACTGAGAGGATTAAAAAAAAAATAAGAAAAAAGGTACCAAAGCGGGAATGCGACTTTGACTTTGCAGTTTAGCTGGAATTCAACAGTCACAAATATTCTTGGATAAAATGCAGGAAAAATAAACCTAGTTTTCACAACCTGGGAAACAGAGATGACTGTCTTAGCTCTGATGGGGTTCTTGTGCTGGGAACACTACTGCTGTTTTCTTCTATTTCTTCTAAATAGACCATGACATAGTCTGGCGATCTCAAAGAGCACAGACCCTGAGTCCCTTTCACCTGCATCTAGAAGTTGTCCTGGGCTAGCAGGGCTGGAAAGGGAGCTGAGTCCTCATTTTCCTCCCTCACTCTTCCCTTTTCCTCTGGCTGCAGGAGCTGCCTTTGGGAAACTGCAGTGGGGACAGAAACCAAGCCATGCTTCCTCCCCAGTGTGTGGGGCCGAAGCCCCCAGAGGCACCCAGAGAGCCAGCGGGAGAGGCAGGCGACCTGGTGGAGGTGCCCAGAGCCCTCAGCAGCTCTTCCAGCAGTCAGAGGGGCTGTAGAGAGATGGAAGTGGAGACGCGTGGCCACATAGGCCGCTCGGGGCTGCGTGCGAGCTCGGAAGGCGCTTGGCCGGGAGCTTGCTTGCTGCCTGGGCCCGCAGGGCATCGGGAAGTCTCCAGACGATACTCGACTTCTCCTTCATATTTCATCATGTGTAAAAAGGGGCGAAAAGAGCCCTGGAGTCACAGGATTCATGGGGAAGTAAATGAAATGAAATAACACACGTAATATTTTATACATACAGTGACAGACAGCTATGTGTGTAAAAAATGTTAAGTGCACGTTACAAAATCTCGTAACATTTTTGCCATCAAGTACTAGAGCCGTGCAAAGTCAACCAGAGGTTCTTTCTTCAATATAAGTTTTACTGACTTGAAAAAGATGAACTTCAGACTGGAGAAAAGCAACCCAGATTACGGTTTGCTACACAGGACAATGAGAATGGCAGGCATGCTCCCCCCACCCCAGCAAGGAAAGCCTTCACCTGCTAGCCACACCTCCTCCTTGGGTCCTGGTGGACACTTGATGCATTGTTGTAGACTCTAGGAGAAAAATCTCCAGCCAGCAGAAGGCCCACAAGAAGGCTGAATTTCTAAGTCCTCAGAACATTGCACATGTCCTTGCAGACTATAAATTCATGCATCTGCATAATATGCAACTTCTTGGCTTTCTTCAGCATCTGTAAAAGAGTTGTTTAATTGGCTTCAGTTGTAAAACTAAAATGATAGAGTCTGGGGCCTTGGGTGAACTGTCCTCGTTCCCCAGCTGAGCTAAAAGCTCCAACTTCCAGCTAGAAGGAGTCTTGATTTATAATCATGCCATGATGGATTACCTGAAAACTCAACCTTCAGGCAAACTGTGATTAACTTGACCAAAGACATCTGGGAGAGCCATCCACAGCCTGAAATTATGATCTCTGTGCTCCAGCTGAAACTAGACACCGCTGGAATTGCCTTTCTGCAAGAGGCCAGCACAGGGGCTTTTGTTTGTTATCCCAACGACTTTTGTTTTCTGCTTCTGCTTCTGCTGCTTCTTGTTCTTCACAGAGCAGCTCAGCAAAAAACACCTCTGCAGGGATGCATAAAGAAATGATGACTACTCAGCTTTGCAAAATTTGCTTTTTTTAGAAAGCAAATTTCATCTTGCTCAACTCCAGGGCAAAAGACAATTAATGCCTCAGTGATTAGCAACTGCTGAGTAAGTGGAGTTTGCTAGAGCCATGGACTAAATATAAAATTTGGCAC
Source organism: Hydrochoerus hydrochaeris (assembly GCA_004027455.1). NCBI lineage: Eukaryota > Metazoa > Chordata > Mammalia > Rodentia > Hydrochaeridae > Hydrochoerus > Hydrochoerus hydrochaeris. Next base: position 59,966 of record PVLA01004872.1, read on the forward strand.
TTGAGAAATCATATGCTCACAATTAGTCGGGCTTTGCTGCTATATACTATAAAATCACAACATGCTGTCAGATTTCATTTTCTGTGGCTGTTATCAGCAGCGGATGAAGCTCAGGTGCAACCAGCAGCCTTGCAGTTGCTAATACAGGCCTTAGGTTGAGGGGAAGCTCTTCTGAACTCCGGGTGCCTATGTTTGTGCTGGGGTAGCATTGCCCACAGAAATAGGACTTAAAAGAAATTAAATGTTTTTTTTTTAATTAATCCCTTCCAACAAAAGGAGACTTTTGAGGAATCAGTATAAAAACTAAAGCTTTAGAGACAGAGAAGCATGCCTTTCCTGGCCTTTCCTCTTTCTCTCTTGTCCTACACACTGCCCTCTAGCTTGAGGCAGGGATTTGAAATGATGTCTTTCTGTTTCTATAGGAACCAAAATTCCAGGTCAGTAAGGACAGGGAGCCTATGCAGCATATGCTCATTTGCTCTGGATGATATGGCTCATTCACAGAAGAAAACTCAGCAAAGCCACGTGTTTATTTTATATGTGGCATGTCTTTTATGTGGTACGAGGAGTAAATCCATGGCCTTAGTGCTAAGCTACATCCTCAGCCACCTTTCTTTATTTGGAGATAGGGTCTAGATACACCACTAAATTGCCAGACAGGGCTAGAACTTGTGATCCTCTTGCCTCAGCCTTCCAGGATGCTCGCATTCTGGCCATGCACCACCACACACAACTGTACTTAGGGCATCTTGAGGGCTCAGCAAGTAGGTGAAGTAAAAGCTCTGTAGCTTATAAAACCAAATCAATATTCAAAAAGGGCCAGAGCCAATGAAACAGGTAAAACATAAAAAAGCATTTGAACCCAAGGATTTTCCAGAAAACTGTGAAGGCTTTTCTCCTTTTAAAAGACCAGTCAAACTCATCTTTTCTGAAGAAAATAAGCATAAATTAGAGGATTACACTAAACTCTGAAGCACAGTGCAGGGTATTAAATGGCTTTGTAAACACTGAAAACTACTACGTTTAAATTCCTCAAAAGAATTGGAAATGTTTTCTGTTAATGGGGAAGAACAGCTGGGTGTGGTCGGTGACAGTTTTGGAGAAAGTTTTTCATGTGGTGGAGGGAGAGTGGGCAGGGTGTTCACCTTGGCCTCTGCTCCTGCCCTTCTACCCCTAGTCCTGAAGCTGGCAGTGCCTCTCCTTGTCCTCAGATCTTTCTCCCAAGCTTCAGTCTCGGAAAGGGAGTCTGTTCCCTTGTGTCTGGCTACTGTGACTGGTTTCCCCAGCCATTCCCTGTTAAGTTGGAGCCCACTGGTGACTTGGGGTGGTGGGGGCAGCATAAAAACTTCAGCATAGGCAGCATCAACCTGTCCTTACAAAAGCGGGACACAGAGCCTTGAGATCACAAACCTCATTTGGATATCACTCCTGATAGCGTGTCTCCTTTCTAGTCCTTAGGCTGCACTCTATTACCTTGTGGTAGAAAGGAGGTTTCATGAGGGATAATGGAGAGGGGGAAAATTTGTACTCGAAATGAAAATTTACTTTCCCATATGTATCAGATCATTTCGTATTACTGTAATGAAAGATCTTGGTCTGGATAATGTACAATGAAGAGATTCATGCAGCTCACAGTCTTGGAGGCTGAAAATCCAGGGCCAAATAATTCCATGTGATCTGCCCTTGGAGAGGAGCTCGTGGTGCCTGGCCTCGTGGCAAGTGTAACTGTGGGAAGGAGAAGTCCTGGAGAGACAGAAAGCGGTGGTGGGGGTGGGGGGTGGAATGCTTGCAACAACCCTCTCGCAAGGACTTGATTGGGGTCTCTTGAGGACAGCCAACTACAACTCCAACTCTTGAGTCCCAGGGGTGACGCACACTACATTTGAACCAGGGAACCAAGATTTTTTTTTTTTTTTGTATATACAACTCAACTTAGGACTTTTATTTTCTATCCTTAGAATTTTCAATAATTTATAATGAATACCCTAAAGAAAAAAAATGCTGAAATTCAGAATCTGCGACAGTTACCCTTGTACTTGCAAATAAAGAGGTCATATACTAAAGGATTTCAAGTGCAAGTTAAAATTTTAAGATGTACTTACCCAAATCCATTTGATATCTTCCCATTTATTAAAAAAAAAATGATCTTTTCAGTTGGAAGCCAGAGGGAATCAAGGAAAGCAAGAGAGTACTGTGTTTTTGGCTACAGGTAGCCCTGGGGCAATGTGCCCTCTTTCTAGCCCCAGCCCCTCCTGCATATTTTAGGGACAAGGAGCCACTGGAAACCACAATGGTCCTGTTGGTTCATGGTTTCAAAGGTGGCTCCTGAACTGTGCTTTTCGATGGCTACCACGTGGACAAGTGTTTTTCCAAAAATGTGGAGAAAACCTAGAACTAGATTATAATCCTAGAAAACAAGGCAAGGCTGGGTAGTTTCACAGATTGTCCTTTTTTGTTCTTGCTTTATGATATGTGTTAAGATTGTAAATTATGAATATATTTGGAATAACCATGGATAGAAACTAAAAATTCTTAGCTAATGATCCATTATATTTTTAAAGAGAATGATACTAATCAAACCTCAAATTGGTATAGCCCAGGAACCCCATCTATCATTTTATCCACTCTAAACCTTAGGGCAAACCTCCATAAATGCCAAGTTATGGGACTAGAATTTAAAATAAGATAAAGTAAAATTTTAAATTAGTGGAAAAAGATGGATTTTTTTCTAGAAAATATTATTGGCTAGTTGTTTCAAGAAAATGGGTACTTTCATACTTTATACCACATAAAAACAGTTTCAAGTGTATGGAAGAGCTAAACATAAAGATAAGTACTCTAAGTGAATTAGAAGAAAGTAAAGGAAACTCTCTTTATAAGCCCAGTAGGGAGACACTCTTCCTGAGAAAAATACAAAATTCAGAACCTGTAAGAGAAGAGAAAATCAAATTGGTTGGCTCTATAAGAAAAAAAATTTCTGCAAAATGAATGAAACCACAGACAAGAAGAAAATACACAAAACAATATAATAGAAAATAGTCACAAAACATGTAACTGTTTAGGGAAGGGCAAAGCATGCCACAGAAGAAAGTGTCAAGGGAAATACAAAGGATCATTTAGAACTTGAAGATACACAGCCTCCTCCGTACCTAGAAAATCACAGGTTCAAAAATAAGCAAAACAAAACAAAAACAAACAAAAAACAAAATTCTGTTTCTTCCCATCTGATTGGCAAATGTGTGAAAGATTGTGAATCTCAAGTGCTGACCTACTTACAAAGTAAAATACAAAAAATCAAACAGGTATTAAATACTGTTAGATGGTGAATTCAAATGCTGTAAGATCAAAAAAGGTGCATTTCCCAGCTGTTTTAAAATGTAAAGCAGAGCTGCATATCCTGAAAACTTGTACTCCTACAGAGATTATTTGCACCATTTGGGAATACTCAGGTCGGCTCCAAACTGGCTAATCTCAGAGCTGTTGCTCCGGGGGAAAAATGTTTCCATAATTACAGGAGATTGCAGCCATGCAAAAGTCTAGGGCAGAAGAAAAAGAGAAGTAGACATTCTGGAAATGCAATCTTGGTTAAAGAGGGAGAAATCATCTGGCAGAAAAACAAAAGCCACCTTCTCTTGTCACAGTTTTATCCTGTCATCCTATTCTGTGACCTTCTGAAAATGGGAGAGCAACACTTCATATTTGAGTAAAATTACTTTTGAGATTTCTGGTGACCTTGATTTGTTTAGGGGTTCTGTACATAAGCACATACTTAAAAATAATTCACCATTCTCAGATTTTTGGTGCCTATTTTAATATTATGCATTTTTTTCTGACTTAAAATAAATTTATGCTTATTAAATTTGTAGAGTACAAAGAAAAAAAGGAACACCTGTAATTGTACAATGTAATTCACATTGTGACAGTATTTCTTTTCAGTCTTTCTTCTGTACTTATGTGGTGACTCCAAAGCTCCATCCAAATTACCAATAGGTGTCGTTTCTGTCTACCCAAGGGCCTCTGCACAGTCTTGAGTTGACCGAGGGGTCAGTGCCCTTTACGTAGCAGCACTGCGCAGGAGACTACCAGGACTTTTAACTGTGGGCTAAAGAACTCCTGTTCCGGGACCACTGGTTATCTGCTGGGAAGTCAAGAAGTCTGGCCTAAGACAAGTTCACGCAGGAGACACTGGAGGTGGAGAGGAAGAAACCAGGGGTCCGTCAAGCAGAGGGATTCACTAACTAGATCACCGGCCACCATGGAAATGTCAGTCTCACCGGCGTTTCCTTGGTGAAGGGCGCAGAAGCAATAGGAACGCTCCTCCCAGCGCCCCAGATTTGGCCACTCCATTCAGCCTGGCCTCCTCCAGTGTGGACTTCCACCTTGTCTACTGCCCTGCTCCCCAGATGCTAGATTTCTGGCAAGGCATGTGGGCAGGCTGGAAGCCCATCTGTGCCTTCGACAGCCTCCACCCTAGGATCACGCTCAACACAGGCCGTCACCCCGTGCGGAGTGCACTGTGTCTTCCCCGGGCAGAGCATGCGGAGCTGCGCAGCGGGCGTGTCGCAGGAAGGCTGCTGCCCCAGAGCCCCAAGAATCTAACTGCATTGGAGGAACAGACAGCTAGAGATGAGGGCAGTTGCTTCGTTTGTTTGCCTTGTAGCTTTTACTTACCCATAGTTTTTATCACACAATCTCTTTGATTCTCCATCTTCTCCAAAATGATTGCCAGCAAAGATTGCTAAAAGGAATTATTATAAATTGCATTTAATTTTTAAAAAACAGTATTGAAGACCAGATTATAATTAGATGGCAATTTTGTTTTTATTTTTTAATTTATTTTAAAGAGAATAAAACCAAGCAAAATAAAACAAAACAAAGCCAATCAAAACAAACCAGTGCAAGTGACACAGGACTTCAAAACAATACAAAGTCAACAATGATTACCACAATGCTTCTTGTTGTCTTCAAAATAGCTGTAGATACCCTCAGACATAGTAAAAACCAAACAAAGCAGAACAGAATAGAACCAACAAAAACAAAACGATGCAATAAAGGACTTCAAAACAGGATAACAGCAAACCCAAAGAGGTTACCATACTGTCTTGCTATCTTTGAAATAACTGCCCATGCAGTTTAATTAACAAAATTAAAAAGGATAAAACAGAATCAAACCCAACTCAACAAAAGGATGAAAATGATACAGGACTTCAAAACAAGACAATAGGGAATTAACAATGGCCACCACTTCAGAAGGAGATTCCCGATAGATGCCACACTGTGTACCATCATCCTCTGAATAGATGGTCAGACCACCAGCCCTAGACCTGCAAAGTCAGTGAAACACCAAACACTGCAAGCATCAAATTGCATTTCACCTCAATAGCTATCATCACACCTGTGTTTCTCCAGATCACAGGTCACTTGGTGTGTGTGTGTGGGGGGAGGTGTTGGCTTTTTTTGTTTCTCAGCCTGTGCACCAGAAGGGGCTGGGGTCCGGCTGACCCCTGGCAACCCATGCATGGTGCCAGTTCCCGGAGGTGGGGGCTTGCTTCTTGCTTCTTGGTGACTTCTTGTTCTCTTCCCCTGCAGTCTGCAAATGCTAGATGGCAATTTAAAAAAAAAAAAAACAGGTAATGAATATCATTGTCAATGCTATTGCTTCATTATCAAATGGTGAATAACCACATCTTTACTAACGATGGTACCTAATCATGCACTCCTACCCAAAATTCTCCAGACGGTTATATTTAGGCATCATGGCATAAAAATCTTGCATGTATTTTTTGCATATATTTTAAAATACATACAAAAATAAAAACAAAAGATGACATACATGTGTGTAGACATATATATATATATAAAACTATTTATATATATATGTGTCCATTTGTGTTTATATAAGTATATATGCATATTTTGTATATACATGTAATACATTTATATAAGCTCTAATATTTTTTCTCAGAGACAAAATATTAGAGCTTATATAAATGTATTACATATTCCTATATAACCATATTCCTACATAACCATGTTTGAAGACTGCTATCTGGAGAAATTGCTTTCTATCTTTACATAGATTAAAACTGCAAGTGGGCACTGTTGACTGAAATAGAAGAGAATAATTCCACCGAGGATTATCCAAACTATTCGCTCAAACAGCAACCAATGCTGTGAATGAATAATCAAGTAAAATATGTACACAGCTTATGTACAATGACCGGCTTTATATATAGATGTTTTATGTAAGAAAAATGATACGAAAAAGACACTTCTTGTTCGGAATGCTTCACGACTTGTGTGAAGCAAAAGTAGCAAGGATGAGTGAGCACAGCTGGGCTGTGATTCTTGGCGTGAAAGTGGCTGTATGCAGGTGACCTCTTGAGATGTCACAGAGCACATGCATCACAGCACATGACACCTCATGGCTTTGTGGGAAATGAACTCACAGGACAGTGGCAGTCATCACCAGTGGTCATCTGAATCAGGAACAGGGTCGATAATTCCAAATTGAATTCTCTCCCCTGAATTATAATTTAAATTTTTCTTCTCCATGTTATTTGTTCTAATTTTTGGTCCCTACAGAGGACACTGATCTGATTATTTAAAGATGTTCTTGAAAACTGTCTTTGGAAACATCCTTCCTTCTCTCTGCTTCTCACGGGAGTTGGCCCACAATGATCTTGCGCTGTCTCCCCAGCTCCTCAAAGAAAGACCCCGGCAAATGCAGGGTGTGCGTGTGTCCTCGTGACCTCCATGGATCAGGGGACATCACACAAAGTCTGTTCTCGAGCCCCTGCAGCCCATCGACGTGCCCTTCAGATGTCTAGGCCTTTTTTGGTCTTGGTGGCAGCTGCCTCTTCACTTTCTGCCTCAGGTCACAATAAATGAACTTCCCACCCAGGAAGCCACATGAAGCTCCTGAGCTTGAAGCTCTAACTGAGCCTATCTTATCCTTTGCCTTCAAGAGTCAGATGCTCATTTTAGCCTGATCTTAACTTTGGTCCTCTGCAATTCTACTTCCACATGAACTACAAGAGTGCCCCGAAGGCTCTGCCCTGTGCTGACATTTTACCTCTTTTACATCCACTCCACAGAGAACTGGATGGTAGAAAATACCCGACAAACCCAAGAATGGATTAGCCAGCCCTCTGCATCTGTGGGTTCAGCTAACCCAGCATCAAAAACACTTGAGATTGCACGTGTCCTGGAGATGTCATCATTCCCTCACAATTTAATGCTGTTAATGTAGCATTCACACTGCACGAGTAGAGAGAGAGCTCTCTGAGGAATCGCTTTCCAAGATGACGCAATCTAGGGCTTCCGTTAATCTTCTTCAGCTGCCGGAGTTCTTAGAATGATAGTGTTCACCCCTTTGGGTTACAATGTAATATATTCTAAACCCAAAATGTTTTCTAGGAATATTGTGGACAGAACATACAATGCTCTAAAATATAATGTGCAAAAAGTGAACATATCCTTGTCCTTAAAGTAGAAACATTATTTGAAGCACTGCCCTCCCATTGGGTCGTTCATTCCCACTTTAATCTGCACGAGTCCTGCTGTAAAATCCCTTTCCTGCCTTCCACTAGTTACACTGTAGGAAAAGACTTTCTGGAGTGAAGACAAGACAGTTGTGAAGTACTCAGCTTTGCCTCCAGTAGACTCATCCTGGCTCAGGCTGGCGTAGTGCTCAGGGGGTCGGAAGGAACAGTGAGCTGAGAGGAGGACACTGGTGCCTTCTCTCCTGGGGACCACGGTCTTCTTCAGGAATCCAGGACACGAGTCACTGAGGGGATCCCAACTCGGAGAAGAGCTCTGAGGGTGAGCTAGACATACACACACACACACACACACACACACACACACACACACACACCCGTCTCCCTCCAGGTCTCGGCCGGAGCATCTTTTCCCAGGGCCTCGAGGCTGCTAGGCACTTCTCAGTTTGCAGTGCTGCCTGTTGTGGACAAAAGCTGCAAACAACAGAAAAACATACCCAGGCAGTCAGTGACTCAGGGAGCTTGTCGATAGGCCAGCACTTCTGTGAGCCCACGGTGGTGAGCATAGTTCTTAAAATCATTTTCTTCTTTTTCTTTTTTTGATTACTTAATAAAGTTAAAAACACAAAGCGGCTTTGCGAGGCAGTTTTTCTTCAGTCATGTCACTTACTGCTGTGTTGGGGTGGAGGGGGTCTTTTATTCTCTTGCCAAAAAACAGAAGTAGGTGAGGACTGAGAGAGTGGGTTTTATTTTGGATTCTTCTCTGTCCACATCAAAATGAAAAAATTGGCAAAATGATATTGAAATAATGATGGGCCATCTTGCTGGAGTCTTTTTTTGCTGGACTCATTTTGGACTCTGTCTTTAAAAGACTGTTTATCAGATTATGCAGGGCTCTTAAAAATTCAAAGAACTCTTACTTTGACAAAACATTTTTCTATCATCTGGTTAGAATTTCTGAGCCAGTTAGCTCAGATCTACTGTTTCCTCCCCATGTGTTCTGCAAACCATGGGAGGAGAGGTCACTATTTCACAGGAGTTGGGAATGAGATACAATTATGGGGCCGTGCACAGGACAGATGATATCTTCTCTCCATCCAGCTCGCACAGGGGCTTTTGCACTCAAGGGCCAGTGACTGAGCTTGGCCTGCTCCAGCTTCTAAAACTGAGTGGCCAGCTTGCTCTGCCTGCTTATTTAGAAAGAAATCATTGTGTGATGTGGTTTTTCTAACCAGGCCAGCAGAGCAAGTGCTGCCTTTGACATGATGAGCTTGCAGTGTGCCACACGATTGCACGTGTACACACACACACACAGCCCCAGCGGCTCTCCTCCCTGGGAGCAGAGAACACTGGATCTTGGCCCTGCCTGGATGGCTGGCTAGGGGATGTGCACTTTTCATCTCCTCTTCCTGGGTACTCTGGGGACAGCTGATGTACAGAAGCTGTTTGGGTGCCAGCGAGCAGCCACCTCTGGTGCTTTGCCTGGCTTTGCACTTGTGCTTTCTTTGACCTCATCTGTTTAATCAAGACCTGGGTTCTGGCTGGCTGCCAGCGTTCACAGGGCGTGTGGACACCAGGCTGGCTCACCTTTGCTCTGCCAACAGAGACATGCCAGCTACCCCTCCAGTCCCTTGCTCTGGAGAAAAGCATGTGGCGAGTGAACCTGCCTGAAAAGAAGCTGACATTGGCAGTCCATGGAGTCAGTGAACACCCCCAGCCACACACTACCCTGCGTCCCAGGAAACAGAGACGTGTCAGAAAAGGCCGTCGAAAGGGGAACCCAGCACTTACACAGTGGCTTCTGTCTCATCAAAGGATGGCTCACTCACACAAACCTCCAACTCCAGGCAAAGGGCCTCTGGCCTCACTTAACTCAAGAGAAAGACAGGATTATATGCACAAGGGCTGTCACCTAAAACAGAAGGGAGGTGGGCTCATCTTACAGATATAAGCAACGTGCTCAGAGAAGGACCCACTTTGTCTTCAGAGATGGGGAAGGAAGGTTCAAGAAGGCAGCCTTTTCTAAACAAAAGCCTCTCACTGAGGACACCCCAGTCAGCTGCTTTCACTTTTCAGAACTACCTACAGGCTCTATATAATTACATACACACGTATTGTGCATACAAACATATGAACTGTATACATTTACACTTATATGTATCAATGTGTATTTACACCTACACTGTGTGTCAATGCTCACACATGTACGCTGTGTCTGTATGTACGCTTTGTCCACGGCTTTGTTCCCTACAGTTACAGCACACGAATGGAAGAGTTTATACAGTATATTGTATACTTTTTCTTATAATGTATTGTTATAAAAATTTGTTCCAGGGCTGGGGATTTAGCGCAGCAGCATAAGCACCTGCCTTGCAAGCACGTGGTTGTGAGTTCAATCCCTGGTACTGATAAAAAAAAAATTTGTTCCAATTTATTATTAGATTCTGTTGTTAATTTCCTACTATGCCTAGATTAAGAGCTAAACTGTATATTTATATAGGGAAACTGTGGTGTGAATATTTATATAGGGGAACTGTGTCATGAACACTTACATGGGGAATGTGGTGTGAATATTTATATAAGGGAACTGTGGTATGAATATTTATTTGGGGGAAACTGTGGTTTGAATATTTATATAGGGAACCCATCATGTAAACATTTATATAGGGAATCCATGATATGAATATTTATATAGGGAAACTGTGGTGTGAATATTTATATGGGGGAAACCGTGGTGTGAATATTTATATAGGGAAACCATGATGTGAATATTTATATAGGGAAACGTGGTATGAATATTTATATAGGGAACTGTGGTGTGAATATTTATATAGGGAAACGTGGTGTGAATATTTATATAGGGAAACGTGGTGTGAATATTTATATAGGGAAATGTGGTGTGAATATTTATATAGGGAAACATGGTGTGAATATTTATATAGGGAAATGTGGTGTGAATATTTATATAGGGAAACGTGGTGCGAATATGCTTTCACACTGCCTTTGGTTCCAGGCGTCCACTGGGCATCTTGAAATATAACCTTTGATGTTGAGAGGGAGCTACTGCATATGTCTGTATACGCACATGCATCTTTGTACACAAAGAAAGTGTTTATATATATAGATATTATCTTAATAGTATTTTTAAATTGTATCTTTTAAATTGTTGAGGCATTGTGATAAGTTCATTATTTAAAATAAAAATTTATCATGTATGTGTGCTCATATTGGTCAGGTTTATATCTATCTGTTGGGAGAATGGATATAACTTTTCACAGTGCCTGTGCCTATATGATATAATGAAATTGGTCTTTGTTTTTTTCTCAGCAACACTGCTATAGAGGTGAAGTGTTTTGCCTTCCAATAACACAGCTGGAAACGCGCATAGTCTTCCTGATAGTGTCTACCTGCGGCTCCTAGGTGGTAGCTATAGAGGATAGCCTATGGAGATGGAGCTTAACATTCCTCAATCAAATCCCCACTCTCCCCATCCACAGTGCCTGATCCTCCAGTTAAATTAAGCTTTTACTTCCTTCTTTCCAAAATAAGCATAATCACCAGACTGTGTCACAAGACCCTGACAAGTCTTTTGTAAAGCAATGCATACAAAATGCATAGTAAATCCCTGGTACACAGTAAACATTCAGTGAGTCTTAGCTATCAGTACATCTGTTATATAAGTCCTTGGGCTCACAGGATGCATCATAGACATCAGAATGGTGATTCTCTTAGAATTGTTTTGCTGCATTTAACTGATCTGAAAGTTTCATTAAATTACTGGAATATCATAAAGAGAGCAACAATCCACTACTTTCTCTTCTACTTCTACTATTGCTTTTATTTGCAATTTGTCATGATTCAAGTCCTGCTTATTTAAGTGCAGAGGAATTTGCAAAAGTGGAACAAAGCAGACGCTTCCAGTTGGTGCAACTCATCGAGGTAGATTTGACTCAGTGGAAATAGTATCCTGAGCGTCTCATCCACCATGGACCTTGTACAGTGGACTGGCCTCCACGACTTATGTCTTAGCAGGACCTTTATGGAAGATCAATGCAAATAGTCCTTCCCAGATGTTTTGGTTTGAAATGCTCCTCCATCAGGTCCAGAGCTCTTGGAATATGGCCATTGTCACCACAACACCACCCACGGGATAGATGGCTTATCTAGGACTTCTGCCATGAGTGGGCATGAAACAAACACAGCTCTTTATTGTTGGGTGCAGATCATGTGATGTGTGATTTGGCCAGCTTGATTTCATGGCACAGAATTATGTGCTCACAAACCTTCAAAGATTCTCTTTGACTGAGAAATCAGGTCCAAGTTCTTTCATCTGTATAAAAAAGAAATTATATTTGAAGTCTTTTTCTGAGTCAGAAGCCTAAATTCTGAGAATACAAACATTAGTGTCAAAATTTGTGTTAGAGAACAGTCTTTGTGCCAGAGGGTCTAAGAATACTATCCATTAGAAGGACCTATGGGGAGGGACCTGTTATGGCTTGTGTATAGATGTCCACTAAATCCTCATAGGTGGGGCTTTACTGAGGCTGCTGGATCTAGATAGAGTATGTGATGCTGGAATCAAGGATGCTTGGATTGATTTATGATGCTAGGGTTAAGGCTTCTTCACCCTGGGTAAGAGTGCTATGTGCCTTAGGCATGGGAAGCATGGACAGAAATCAGGCTACTTGCTGACTGCTGCCTTCTGCCTATCATGAACTATCTCTTCTATGATGCCCCTCGGCCATCCCATCCTGCCTTGCAGACAGACAGCTATGAACTGAAACCTCTACAAACTGCAAACCAAATAAACCTTTCCTCCTTTAATTTTGAGTGTTGGGTTTTTTGTGCCAGCAATGACAAAAGTAACTAAGACAGGACCCAAACTATCTCAGAAAAAAAAAATCATAAAATTCTCATGACAGTGGAAAAAACGATAGTTTTCTATAAAGATATTCCTAAAGAAAATTAAATCATCAATTAACAAAAGGCCTGTATGATTCTATAATTTCAAGATTCTCCCATCCATATTGTGAAGCCTATCTTGGTCACCCAGCTTCTGAGGGTAGAGTTCTCTGTTGTCCAAATTCCTGGGGCTGTGATTCTTCTGTGTGCTTCTTCTGGCACAGGACATAGTAGAATGTGGGGTTCATTATCTTGTTTGAATAAATACAGCAGCTATTGATCCTGATTCTATGCTGGGACTCTGACTTCCTGTGACTGACCATATCCCAGTCCCAACAAATGCACTTTGCCAGTCCACAGTTCTATGTCAAAAGAATCCCTCATCCTTGGAGGATTGCTTCATTTTTGTTTGACTTAGAATGATCACTGTGTGAATTTTTTATGATTTCTGGAGGGATAATATTGCTTGACTGACATTACCATAACACATTTTATTACTGTGTGAGAAATAGTCTCAGGGATGTACAAGAACTTTCTTATGCTTTGTGTCAGAAAAGAGCTACGTGTTACTCTGGGACATTGCTTTTTGCTGACTAAACATCTGTCCAGAGGATACTATTGTGAGAGTCTCTCCAGTTTATGTTCTGTATTTATAAAGGGACTTGACTAATCAGGAAGGAAGGGAGAGAAGGAAAGAGGTGGAGTGTAAGGAGGGAGGGAAGAAAGGAAGGAGGGAGGAGGGAGGGAGAAAGGAGAAACTTAACCATGAAAAAAACAAATTTACAAATAAATGCACCACAAGAAGACTTAATGAAGTCAAATATGGATCCTTTGAAAAGACTAAGAAAATTCACAATGCTCTTCTAAAATTGAGCCAAAAATGTTTTATTCTTTAAATAAAATTAATTTTTTAAAAAAATCAACTGTATACTTCCACTTTATGGTGACAAAGGCAGAAGACATCATTTATAACAGTATTAAAATATGAAATAGTGATAAATCTCACATTTACAAGATCTATATACAGAAAACTATAAAGCATTACAGAGAAATTGAAGATTTCAAGAAATATTTTAAAGCAAAACACTCAAAGAAAACAATTTTCCAAAAACAGATCTAATAATATAATTCTAATGAAAATTTCAGGTTTTTTTTAATTGGTAGGCTTTTCTAAATCCAAAAGACTCAAAATCATTCAAAAATTTTGGTTTTGCGGGTTTTTTGGTATCAGCAATTGAACTCAGGACCTTACTCTTGCCAACTAAGTGCTTATGTCACTGAGCTATATCCTTGGCCCTGAAATCATTAAAACTATTTTGGAATGGAAGAAAAACTTTGGAAGACTAACATGACATTATTTCTAGAATTAATATGTACTTATAATGTCTTGTTTACACTTTCAGTTTCTCACACTAGGGAGAAAATACAAAAATTATACATATGGGTCTAATTTATTTCACTTATGAGTATACACTCAAGTTGTATCCATTTACCTATAAAAGTTTCAAGTTTATCGTTTTATATAAAAATGCCATATCTTTTCTATCCATTCTTTTGTTGATGGGAATTTGAGTTGTTTCCAAGATTTAGCTATTACAAATTGTACTGCTATAAACATGAGTATACCTATATCACTGTAGTATGATGTTTTTAATTCTTCCAGGAATATACCCAGAAGAATAGATGATTGTTGAATAGAACCTCTAATCCTAGTTTTTTGAGGAATCTCCATGCTGACCTCCACAGTGGTTGCACCAGTCTACACTCCCACCAACAGTGAAGAAGCATTCATTTTCCCCCACAGTCCCCTAAGCATTTGTTAGTGGTTGATTTCTTGATAACAGCCATTCTTTTCGGAGTGAGATGGATTCTCAGTGTTATTTTAATTTGCATCTATCATATGATCAGTCTTACTGAACGTTTTGTTATATATTTATTTGCTGTTTGTATTTCTTCACCTAAAAAGTGTATATTCATCTCAGATGCCCATTTTTGAATTGTATTTTTAACTTCTTTATATGTTCTCAATAGTAATCCTTTGTCTGAGAAGCAGTTGGCAAACATTTTTCCCAGATTGTAGGTTGTCTTTTCACTCTGTTGGTCTTTCACTCTGTTGCCGTAAAAAGTTTTTTAATAAGATGAGGTCCTAGTTGTTCATTGTGATAGTTCCTGAGTGATCAGGGTTTTATTCATAAAGTCTTTGCCTACACCAATGGCTTCAGGAATTCTACTGATTCTATATTCCAGCAGTTTTAATGTTTCTGTTTTAATACTTAGATGTTTGATCCATTTCAAATTTCATATTTCAAATTTCATAGTTCAAATTTAGTGCATGTTGAAAGATATGGGTCTAATTTTAATCTTCAGCATGTGTAGAGCCAGTTTTTCCAGCACCATTTATTAAAGAGCTTATCTTTCTTCCAGTGACTGTGTTTGGCATCTTTGTCAAAGGTAAGGTGGCTGAGTCTATCTGGACTTGCTTCTGAAAACCACTAGTCTTGACCTTCACTATTTCTTAGAGTTGTCCTGAAACCTCTTCTGCCACACATCACTATGTAGATTGTATAACAGTTTGTGGAGGTTTCAGTCTATATTGAGCTGGCTTCAAGGCAGGGTGGTGTGGCACTGGGGTGACACTTCAAGGCAGCAGCCAGCAAAAGCAGCCAGAGCAAAGGGGCGGGGGGGTCAACCAAAAATGTTTTAAAAACCGATAGAAGACTGAACTTCACTGTCAGCCAAGATGGAATATCAGGAGCAGAGTCTTAGGGTCAATTTGAAATACCCACCTGAAACAACAACTAACTAAAACTGAAAAAAGAAACAATGGCCTTCAATACATTGTCTATCAACAATAAAAACAGGAGACAAGAAATAAAATCAAGTGAAAACAAGATTGTTTTAGGATTCTGCCTGGGAAGAGATTCTTTCCTATAAGAATAGGGTTGGATCACACAGTACAGAGCCCCTGAACTGAAGGTCAAACCTGAAACTCAGGATAGGCCCAGTGGCTAAAATTACACAAGAAAGGAAAACTGCACAGAAAAAACTCTGAAGATCTGCAGAGGATTTCTACTCAAAAGAGTAGAAATCAGTGGAGAAATCACTTTCCAAGTGATACAGAAAGAATGGTGCTTGATATTCACACAAAGCCAGAAATGGCATTCCCACCACCAAACTGGAAAACCACACCATCCACCCAGCACTGCGTTAGGTGATCAGATGCATCTCATCCCAGTGGGGAGGATAATTAGTACCAGAGTAAACACTGCTCTGCTCCCTTCTAACAAATCCTAAAATCAACTGTCTCCAAGTAACACAACTGTATTGCAGAAAAGAAAAAAGAAGGAAAGGAAAGGAAAGGATATGTAAAAGAACGCAAAAAGTATCCAAGCACCCAACAAAGTAAAATCTACAATATCTGACATCTAATTAAAAATTAGCAGGCATGAAAAGAAATAGAAAACATGAGCCCTAACAAGGAGTGGAGGAGGAGAATCACACAATCTGAAGATTAGACTTTACCAAAGGAAAAGTTAGTGAGCTTGAAGACACAGCAAGAGAAACCGCCCAAAGTAAAACAAAGACTCAAAACAAAAGAGGAAAAAGAAGTGAAAACAGTGAACAGGGCTATAGTGAGGGATGGGGCCACAAAAGCTAACCTGATATACCCTTAACTGACGTTTTGGGGCAGGGGATCAAAAGTGTTTTGAATAATGGTTAAATTTTTCAAAGTAGATAAAATGTTATTGGACTCCAAGCAGAAGAAACACAAAGAAAATACAAGAAAGATAGCAAAATTATTCAAAATCTATAAAAAAAAAAATCTTAAAGATTTTCCATCAACTGAAAATAATGTAAGCAAAAAAAAAAAAATACTTCAAGGTACAAAAAGAAAAAAGTCATCTTAGAACTTCATGTCTGCAAAATATTTTTTTAAATGAAGGGTTTATAAAATTGGAAGAAATTCACTGCTAGCACCTTCAGGCAAGAGAATACCAGAAAGAAATATATATTTTCACAAAGGAATAAAAGGAACTAGAAATCATAACTGTGTGGTAAATGAAATTAAAATAAACAGTACAAGAGAAAGTAGATAAAAGATACACTGGTTAAAAGAAAAAGAATGAAAAAATATGCCACGCGAACACTCGCCAAAATCACAAGGGTAAATGGAGCAGCCCACCGCCGGCCTGGGAGAGCGCATACCTGCGCTGCTCCTCCACGGACGGACGGACGGACGGACGGACGGACTGCGCAGACAGAAGACCCTTAACGCTATAAAGGACTTGAACACAGCAACCACTAACTGGCTTAGCTGACATGTATAAAGCCTTTCACGCAACAATAGCAGAAAACATTCTTTTTAAGTGTAGAAGGACTAATTACCAAGCCAGGGATAACGAACTTGAAACAAGAGGGAAAAAAGAGGGAAATGTAGTTTCACATTCTGATGACATTTAAATAATAAAATGCTATTAAAAGAACTTTAAATCAGATTTGAAAAGATAAATGAAATTTCCCGAGGAAATATAACACACAATGATAATTTGAAGAAACTGAATCAGTATTTGAAAATGTTTCTTTAACAGTGTTTAGAATTACATGGTGTGACAGTGACCCTGCAGGGTATTCACATAGCATACATAGTATACAAACGCTCCATTCCCCAGCAATTCTAACCAGTACCCGTGTGCATGCTGGAGAATTTCCTATACATGTGCATCAGAAGTCACATTAATAATGCACACAGAAGTTTGATACGAAAAGCAAAAAGCTATCAACAACACAAATGTCTACCTACAATAGATTAAGTGGAGTCTCATCCTATAAACAATAAAAAAATTAATGAACTTCAGTTACATACTGCAAATGAATGAATCTCACAAACATAATGTTAAGTGAAAGGAATATATTGCCAATAAATTCATCCTCATGATTTTATTTACATATTTTACAGTTTAAAAACTGAAACTAGACAATGTTCTTGAAAAGAAAGACTGGCAGAGTTAAGGGTGTGATTTTTGCTGGAGGAGGAGGCAAAGGTTGGAACCAGGAAAAGGCATTTGAGACCAGAGTCATGAATGTTTTCTATAATGGGCCAGAAGTTTAGCAGTTTTGGCTGTAGCCTTATGATTTCTGCAGCAACTACTTAACTTCACTGTTCTACAACCCAATATAACTTAATTTACAAAACTAGGCACTGCGCTACATTTTGCCTGCTACCAGTACACTTACAGATGCAACAAACAGTGATGGATTTATGGATTTTTAATAGTTATTACTTAAAGAATGTGTATACACATGTGTACATATATAATCATACACACTCATATGCATGTGTACTACTGTATTTCATAGCGGAATCTTCTAAAAATAAGTTCTGTGTATTTTGTAATTTAAAAAGACTCCCTAAGACACTTAACCAAAGCCCACCATGTTGACTTTCAGAGCTTCGAAGGTGAAAGGTCTCACTGCTAGTAAGGAAAGAAGATAGGAATTAACAAGAATGTCTCCAGGGCCTGGCAATAGTATTTAGTTCTTAGAACATGGCACTTCAAACAGGGTTGTCATAAAGTTATATAAAATCTGTGCTAGTTATCACTATTATCAATCCATTGATTAAGTGGACTCTATTAGCACCCAGGATTTCTAAATGTTTTCTTACTACTCTGGAGATAGAAATGGAGACCTCTGTAACAGTTACTTTTGGATCCAAAAATTGAAAGCTGCAGCCTAGAGTAATTTATTTGAGCATTATTTTCCTAAGTTTTGCTTCTCTCTGTGCCCCTTGAATTTCTTATTTTTCTATTATTGTTCAGTACAAGTATGATAAAAAATTGTCCACATCTGTTATTTATCTTTCTGTCCCAGGGCAAGGCAAATGTATATAGTTTCCCTCAAGATAACAGGAACCATATGGAGCCCATGGAATTCTATGTATTATCAGTTTACAAATTTGAACTTTTCCAAAGATTGTCCACAGGCAGCTCTGGGTTCTTGGGTGCAAGAGTTTGCACTGAGATGTTTATACTCAGCAAACATGTTGGTGTAAAGCATGCTTGCAGCTGGGGCCTCATCAGAGAGAGGGCTGAGCTGTGGTTTGCAGTGGTTCTCAAACTTTGCATATTAGCGTAGCCTTGTAGGCATTAAAAATCCCAGTTCACAAGCCACACCCCACACCAACTGAATTAGAATCTGTTGGGTAG
This sequence comes from Hydrochoerus hydrochaeris, assembly GCA_004027455.1. Lineage (NCBI taxonomy): Eukaryota > Metazoa > Chordata > Mammalia > Rodentia > Hydrochaeridae > Hydrochoerus > Hydrochoerus hydrochaeris. Next base: position 78,576 of record PVLA01004872.1, read on the forward strand.
AATCAGCAGCATCAGTTTCTTTGTTTTGTTTTGTTAGTTTTAATTCTTCAGAGGATTCCATTATGTAAACCAGCTTGGGCATCACAAAGAGCTTTGGGGGTGGGGGCTGCAAAGGAAATGGTGTAAGTATCAAAACACCTTAATCCGCAGTGACTTTTTTGCTACCCTAGTTAGATAATGTATATGTCTGGGTAAAACCTTCATCCTACTAAAAATCTGATTAGCATTCCTAAAGTCCTTACTATCTCTCTAGAATATCCTTCCCAGAAACAGCAAACACTCATTTGAATAGGCCTGGAGAGAGAGAGAGAGAGAGAGAGAGAGAGAGAGAGAGAGAGAGAGAGAGAGAGAGAGAAAGAGAGAGAGAGAGAGGAAATGGAATCCATTCGTCCAATTTTCAAGTCAATTGCTATTCATTCAACAAACTACATCCTGGGCTTAACACAAACCTGGTCTGTTTCCCCTAATCACATGCAGTTGGTCTTGAAACAGAGACCAGAAGGTGACAGAGGAGGTTCCTTCCAGACACCAGCTGGCTCCAATTCAGCATCTGAGAAGGAGCAGGGCACAATTGTGGGTCACTTTTCAGAGGACGGTCCGGTGGACACTGTTCTGAAGACAATCTGCTTTGATCTCCTGTGGGCATTTTCACTCTTAGGAAAACCGCGGGTTCTGTAGTTCCCTACAATGGTCTCAGTGTCTGTAAAATCCCTTCCCAAGTTGCCTCTTGTTGCAGAGAAACAATGAGGCATTTGAGTCACTATCTAGGGCTGTGGTCATTCAGCACTGAGTGTCTCATCCTGTATTCGCCAATAGAAATACTTCACGTAGTAATTCCCGCTGCCTTGCCAAATGGAGACTTCTGATTGCTTCAGGTAAAGTGGTTAAAAGTCATCTGTGAAATAAGAAAAAAATGCATAATTAATCAGTAGCATAATCTCAAGCCATTTCTAGCTTTTAAATCTAAATTCATCTGAATTTGAGCAGCTGGAGGTGCTTTGTGGAGATAGGTGAAGCCCGACTGATGAGGCAAGTACAGATTTCACCACTTACCTGGGGCAAGTTACTACTCTCAATTCCTGCAGCTCTAAAAATAGGCTTAAGAATGTATTTGCTTCACATTGGAGAATTGGATGGTCAAAAACACACGTTCTAGAACTTGGCTTTATAGCTGGAACCCCTGGCCCCGCAGACAGAGCTATGTGTCATTCTAAACAAGGTACTTACGTTTCTGTGCTTTTGTTTCCGGGACATTTTGTAAGGTAGCCATGAAATTAAAAATGTATTAAATATAGGGCACAACCTGGGAAATGACAAATATTTAAAAATAACAATTATCACCACCCAATTCATTAGAGTAAAATGAAACTACACAAATAAAGTAGCTGCAAATACTAGAGTTGTGCACATTCCCAGCATAGGTCTCCTCCCCCTCCCAGAGGGCCCTCAGTGCTCAGAGTCTCTGTAGTACTGGAGACTGCACCTGTGGCCTCCAAGTGGACAGGGAAAGTTGGCTCATCATTAGTTCTCCAGAAGCCACTCCCATTCCTGGGGCTCAGTACTCTGAGGGAACAGATAAATGAAAGAACAAGAACGAAGTGATACATTGGAAAATAACAATAAATGAGGGCTACAGAGAGAATCCTCAGAAAAGAAATTTGAAGTCATTCGTACAGATGAAGAGGGGGAATATTCATGCACAATGACAGAACTTCCTGAGAGGCTTGTTGCAAGGAATTTAAACTTTTCTTTCTACAAGTCTTACATACAGCAATAAGCCAAACTCCTCACTTGGCCAGAAATGTGGCTGTGGGGGACTTGGGTAGGGAACTGTGGCTAACCTCCATGATGTCCACTGGACACAGAGATGTCCACCCTGAGCATCATGATTCAGTAATGCACTTCTGGGTAGAGGGAAAGTCACTGTGAGGTCTAAGAAACACACATGGAAAGCAAACACTTGCCCCTTACCATCAGATTCCCCTTGCTTGGCTAAAGAAATGCAAAAATAAATAAGTAAAACATTCTGTGCAAGATTCAAAAAAACCATATAAATAAGATAAGTCTTGAGGAATTTCTGTTAGATGTGGTGGAAATGGGGTGGGCTGTTGTATCAGCCCTTGTCACTTGCTGTAACAAAAGATCTGTGGGAGGGACTTTGTAAAGTTAAGGGGCTTACTTAGATCTCAGTTTTGGAGGCTAAAAGTTGAAGATCAAGCAGCCCATCAGCTTAGCATCTGGTGGTGGTCGCAGGACAACATCACAGTGCAACAGAGACCCAGAAGGGAAGCAGCCAGGAGAAGTGGCCAAGCACATGGGCAACCTTGCTTCCCAGAGGCTCACTCTTGAGAGCACAAACTCACTGCAAGACACCAGCATTAAACCTTCCAAAAGCAGCACTGTCACCACGAGATCATCTTCCCTGGGCCCCACTTCTTAGAGATTGCTCCACCTCTCAGAGACCCTGCACTGGCAAAAACATCCCAAGACAGAAGCCATATCCACACTGCAGTATCTTCCAGCCTGCAATCCCCCATAGGAGAATATACTCACCCAGAAGAGGCCCACCAACCCGTACACCCCGGGCTAAGTCAGCACAGGCTACCTCACTGGAGGAAGACCTAAATCCTAGGAGCACTGAAGACCACCTACACAAAGGACCTCAGGGGCATGGTGCCTGCACTTATCCTAATGTCTGAAAATGGGTCTGGCAACACGAGAACTCTAAGTGTGTCTGCCAAGGAGAGATAGATATCTCAGTGCTCCCATCACAGCCAGGCACATGCAGGGGCCAGAGTCTCCGTGCACCCAGCTCATACTCTCTCTGACCTGCATCTTTTCTGATTCCTTCCCGTCTTCTGAAATTCCTTATTAACCCATAAAAAACTTTGAGAAAATTTACTCTTTTCTTTCTCTTTACCTAAGCAACTCAATGCCTAAGAAAATCTCCCCTTGTTTTCCTGAGGGATAATATATAAATTTCTTCTATAGGGATGAGCAAACAGAAACAGACTACCAGCTTTATTAAGAGACCCAGAAATGTAAAATGTCTTCAACCGTTCCAAGGAGCCAGAGACAATGTCCTCTTAAGAAACAGAATTATTCTGTGAAGCACGTCTGGAAATAACACTTAACAAAGTCTGGAATTCGTATCCTTGATAGTGTTTAAGAAGCTATGAAATGTGGAGAGGGCAGACAGAAAAGGAAACGTGCAACTTGAGATAAGGAGACTTGATGGGGGTAAAACCTGTAATTGTGTAATTTGAAGCCAATGATGGTAGTAAGAAGCTGGGAAAATACTGCGCAGCAAAGAGAAATGGTGATGCCCAAGTCCACTCCCAGAAAAAATAACATACTGTATTTGTTTTTACTTGTATGAAAAACTTTTGCAATGTTAGGCAAAATATGACAAAAGTGACTGAAGATTACTGGTGGTGGCAGTGGTGAGGGCAGATGAGAGTGCATTGGGACAGAAAGCTTTGCCTAGGAAAGCGATTCCTGTAGGAGAAAACTGTATGTGCTTGATCTCCTTTTATTGAGGTATGACTGATGTATAAAAAAGCTGTACGTATTTCATGCATAAAATACATAAAGCTAACATATACATTTATACATGTACTTAAATATAAGTACACATTCATGAACCCCTCGCCATGTACAATGCCCTCGTCTTAGTAATCATCTCTGAAAGTTTCCTGCCCATTCTTCTTTTATGAGAACATATGCATGTGATGTATCTTCTTAACTATTTACCATGGTGCTGTAAACACTATCACTGTGTCATGTGGAGCATACTTATCTCACCTAAGTGAAACTCTACATCCTTTGCTCGGCATTGTCCTCTTCTTCCCTGTCCCCAAGCTCTGGTAATCACCAGGTTAGTGTTTGATTCTGTAAGTTTTTCTATTTCAGATTCTTGTAATCAATAGGATCACATAGTATGTGTTCTGTGTCTGGCTTATTTTGTTCAGAATCGTATCTTCCAAGTTTATCTGTGTTGTAGTAAATATCAGCAATTCCTTCTTCTTTAACGTAACATTACATTTCCTTTACCCACTGATGTACCAGTGAATATGTAGGTTGTTGGGATGTCTTGGTTATTGCTGATAATGTCCATGATTCTGATTTCAATTCTTCTGGATATGTAAGCAGAAATAGGTTCTGGATACTGTGATAGTTCTATTTTTAATATCTGGGTGGACTGCTGTTCCATTTTTGATGGTGACTGTGTCAATGCATATTCCTGTCTAGAGTACAGAAGCCACATCCTTGCCAGTACTACCAATCTTCGCTTTTCGTTGCTAGTAGCTGTCTTAACAGCTCTGAGCTGCTGTCTTATTGTGGTCTTGATTTGTATTCCTTTTGGATTTGAATTCTGATTAGTGATACTGAGCAGTTAGCTATAGTAAATATTCTGTGGAGAAATGTCCATTCAAGTTTTTTGGGCACTGTAAATAGATTATCTGATTTTCTAAAATTATTAAATTGTAGGAGTACCTTGTATATTTTGATTACTAGCCCCTGTTTTAAACATATTTTTTGCTTGAATTTTACAGGTTACTTTTTGATTAGGTTTATTATTTTCTGGCCAAAAGTTTTATAGATTGATATAGTCCCATTTATCTATTTTTGATTTTGTTGCCTGTGCTTTAGGTGTCATATCTAACAAATCATTACCACTGACCAAAATCAGAAAACCAGAAGAAACTTGTATTTGATTAACTTGAAATAAAGTGAATGTGTAACATAAATAAATGAAGATTTTTTATAATTCTGTGAATATAATATTTAGAAATGTTAAGATAATATCAGAAGAAAACATATATCAGAGTCACTGTAGAGAAAAAGTATGAGTAATTCCCAAGTTCCCAAGTGGGCAACATATAATATAAAAATTAATAATATGTACACAAAATTCTAAATATCAATAAAAACACGGAAGAAGAATCTTAGGGAAAAATAAAAGCATATAAAATTTGTTACTGTCCAGGGTAGAGAGGAAGAGATTCTGTTTTGGTCATCATAATTCTTTTTTTAAGGCGAACTTTACATAATGTAAAATTAACCATTTTAAAATGAACAACTTAACAGCATTTAGACTTTCACAGTTTGTGTCACCACCCGCTCCACCTAGTTCCAAAACCCTGTCACTGTCCCCAAAACACTGCGTGCCCAGTAAGCAGTTGTTCCCTATCCACCACCCACTCTTTCCAGATCCTGGTGACCGCTAACATGAATCTTATCTCTATGAATTTACTTATACTGGACATTTCGTGTAAAACATAACACCTTTTCTATCATCAAGGTTTACTAGAGAAACAGATATAACCCAAGATATACAAATGTCTAAGAAATTACAAGATGAGCTTACTGTGGCCAGCCACAGAGCTGGATGTGGGGGCGTGCAGGGGGCGTCTGCGCGCTGGAGGCCGAAGGGTCCAGCCCAAGGGCTGGAGCTCACTGCGGCGGCCCCTGCAAGTCCGTATCAGGAGGCCGGTGGGTCTGCGATGGAACACTGAAGACTCTGTGACAGAAGGCTGAAGAGTCCATCACAAAGGCTGAAGAGCCCCAGCTTGAAGCTGAACAGTCTGTGCCAGAAGCCAGGAGACAGACGACATCCAAGCTGCAGGCAAAGACTGGCGCTCCTTGGAAGAACAAGCAACCAGTCCCTTCCCATTTGCCTTTTAGGCTGCTCCCCTGGGGTGGGTGTAGCACTCACACCCTCTGCCTGTCCTCCTCTTGCACAGGCTGAGAATGCTACACACTAGGGACCCTGATTCCCTGCTGAGTCACTTAGTTAAACTTCTGACCTCCTCAAATTGACACAGTGAAGAACATCCTAGAATGCTAATGGCTTGTCCTCTGCACCGCAGGGTGTAGGGCTGCTGAGTTACTTCGTTAAGCTTCTAGGCTTCTCAAGTTGACACAGCGTACAAACCTTAACAACCGTTTTACCTGGCTTCTTTCACTTAGCATAATGTTTTTAAGTTCTTCTATTTTTTTAGATTCATCGATGTTGTTGGAAAGATCAATACATGATTCTTATAGTAAGTCATGTATGTATATATCATATTTCTATCCATTTATGGGCAGCTGAGTTGTTTCTACTCTTTGAGCATTATGAGTTGGGTGAACACGTGTACATGCTTAGAAGAAAACATAGTGCTCTCGGATTTAGCAATGGGTTCTTATGACACTAAAATCACGCCCAAGGAAAGAAACATTAGGTAAATTAGCCTTAACAATAAAAACTGCACTAGAAACTATTACCAAGAAAGTGAGATACAACCTGGAAAATGGAAGAAAAATATTTGCAAATTAGATAGTTGAGAAGAGTTTAATATCCATAATAAACATAAAAATGACTCTTAAATTCAATAACGAGATTTCAAAAGAAAACTCCAATTTTACAAATGACAAATGAAGTGAAGAGACATTTCTTTAAAGATGATATACAAATGGCTAACAGGAACTTGAAAATACACTAGAAATTACTAATCATTAAGGAAACACAAATGAAAAATATAATACAATTTATTGTGGCCCCAAATAAGGTAAACATTCACTTTTTAAAAACGATAAAAAAGTTTTGAATTCAAAACTTCATATGCCAAAGATTTTTCATTCAAGTGATTAAAATTTATACTAAACTCAAAAGTCAATAAAATCTTAACACATTTTATCTCTTACATTTTACTGTTGGCCAAATGTTAGTAGGGTTAAAATTCCTAATTGTTGCAATTGTGGGGCAAAACTCCCCAAGCAAGTAGAGCACTAACAGTACTGGGTGGCCCAGGAGCCCGGAACAGAGCAGTGCTGGGTAAGGAAGGACGCAGAAAGCGGACTCAGCCGGGATCCAGCTGACACATGTTACATCCAGCAAATCTTTGTGCAACATGTTCCACTATGTTAGCATGGACAGACACTTCCTATTTTGGGTTTTTAGCATACTGAATTATTTTTGGCATGAAATTCCACTTTCATATGCTAAATAAATATGTTCAGACTTCTACTCTTCGCTTTGAATATAAAGTTTCCCTGGTATAATGAGGGCAATCATAACATTTTGTGTTCAGAGGAAACCTTTTATTCATGAAATGTCAAGCACTTTGGCAGAATAAACAGTTTTAATGATTTTCTCAAGTCCCTGAGGTCTCAACTGTGTTAGAATTTGTAGTTTTCCTGGGGTACTGAAAAAATTCAGACACCTCTTCCAAGCCACGCCCCACTGTCCATTTCCATATTAGATAAAGTGCTGAAGAGCTACACACGATGAGAATTCCTCCAGGCAGCTGAGCTTCCCTTGTCTGAAGAGTTTTCTTATGCTTCCTCCCTCCTCTCCAAACCCTACCAAGGCACCAGCAGAATCAGCTACTTCTTTCTTTTCAAGCTCCATTTCCCCTGTTCAAATCTCTGCCATGGTTTAGTTGTTACTTTTATGAGCTTTGCAATTAGAAAGAACTGGATCCTCCACTAACTAAATATGTAAATGTAGGTCTCAGTGTCAGCGTGCTCATCTCCAAGCAATCCTAACAATGGGACAGGCAACTGTTTTAAACATGACAAGAGCCTGGTGTGTCACACACGCCAGCTACTCAGAAGGATGCCTTGAGCCCAGGGAATTGAGGCCAAACTGGGAAACCTATCAAGATCCACATATTTTTTTTAATTTAAAGAAAAAAAAAGCAAAACAGAAGAAAGGGTAGAAATAATACAGAATTTAAAAAAGTAAACACTAAGAAATCACTAGTTGATAAATTACATGCTATCATTTTAGAAATAGTTGTTCAAGTTACAAAATTAAAGCATACAAAGTGGACATTCAAACAGTGAGAGTGCAAACAGTTCTGTTCAACGATCCAACAAAAACTTAGTAATATGGTTATCAATCCTACACACTTAAGTATACATACAGTTATATCCTTTAGAGCACTTTCTTTTCCTCTCTTTTTTACAATAGCATTTACACATTTTGTGTCTTATTACTCCTACGATTTTTATTACTTTTTACACTAGAGACACAATGTAATATTTACAAATATGATTCTTATTTATTTCACTTATGAGGATAGTCTCAAGTTGCCTCCATTTACCTATAAAGTCCTCAAGATCATCCTTTTTTATAGCTGAGTAATATTCTATTGTATAATAATACCACAGTTTTTCATGCACTCTGCAGTTGATGGGCATTTTGGTTCTTTCCAAGATTTAGCTATTACAAATTGTGCTGCTATGAACATGGAGGCGCATATATAACTGCGACATGACCTTTTCAGTTTTTTCTAGGAAAATTCCCAGGAGGGGAATAGCTGCATTGAATGGAACTTCCAATCTTAGTCTTCTGAGAAATCTCCATACTGATTTCCGTAGTGGCTGTACCAGTCTACACTCCCACCAACAATGGAGCAGAAGACCCACATTTTAAAAGTAAGTAAGCAAGTAAGTAAGTAAATAAATAAGTAAACAAATAAATACCCACCAGAGACAGTGTATGCCCAGTACTTGGGGTAGGACCTGGAACAGCTGACCATCATGCAGTACCGTTATTAGTAATCCCTGCAGCATACTGGCTGCATCATTATAGTTATCACTGCCACTTGGTGACTGCAACAGCTCTTTAAATGTACTTGCGTGTGGGTCTTTCTCTACTGAGTCATCCCTAAGCCCCAAAAGACAGGGCCTTTACTTATTGGACCTTGTTTTGCCATCTCTTAGCACAAGGCCTTAAATGTTGGTTGGGTTTATACAGGACCTATTTTTGCTCACAGTTAGCACTTTGTCTTTTATCCACTTTCTAGACATCTTATAATCCTCAAATAATGAACAAACGATAGTTTAGACTCGGTTTCAATCTCCTTTTCCTTGCACGTTGTTTATTCAGATCCTGTCAGTGACACTGAGAGATTTAAAATTCAACTCAGGCCAAAAAGATAAGCCAAGTGGGCCCACAATCAAGGGAGGAAAAAGGAACCACTTGGAAAGCTGTAAGTATCATCTAATCTTGAGGAATAAGACTAGTCTGTTTATTACTATTTCTTTTTCTCTGAGTTGCAACATCTTGAAGTTAATGAATTTTTACCATATTATTTTCACTTATTGACAAGAATTTGTGGAATCTCAGAGTGATGGGACTTAAAGGCCCTGAGAAAGTACAAGTCAGTGTTTGTTTTCCTCTGTAACAGTGTTAGCAGATACTCACAGGATTCTTCCCTGGCAGGCGGGGAGAAGCCCAAGGCTTCTTACAGAGCCTCTAGATCAACAGCCAACAAGTGTCAATCATGGGTTCCTAAATGGCAGGCGCTCCTTGGCATCTTTCCAAATGTTACCTCTCATTCTTCAGACAGTCCTGGAATGTGAATCTAGAATTGGTCGGTGAATTTGCAAGAGTGTTTGAGTTAATGAACTTAAACACTATTTCCGAGAAGAAACGTGAAGTTGGATAGCCAAGTTCAGCAACTCAGCGTGTCACCAAGAGTCCTGACTCCCTCCGGCTACCCCTGCTACCCTCTTCAGCACCCTGGTTCTCCTTCCTGTGCTTGTCACCTCCCGGATGTGGGACAGCTGCCAGACAGATCTCAAGGGATTTTGTTCACCAAAAACAACCAACCTGAGAAGAGGAAATCAACATATTTTTCCTCCTGGGGCTCTGTCTGAAGACTTCCATTTCCATTTCCGTGGTTACTGCTATGTCACTTATGGCAGTCCTAGTAAAGGAGATTCCTATTGGGGATATTAGGGCAACTGGTATTTTCCTGCAGTAGATATCCTGATGTGGAGAGATCTCTACCAGGAACCTGTACCCAAAATACAGGTCCTTTCTGCAAAAAAGCTACTGAGTAGTTGGGAAGACATAAATAATGACACAACTATCATCACCAACTTATAGATAAGACAGTAGAAATTTAGAGAAATTAAAAAGTATCCTCAGCACCACACAGCTCATAAGTATCATACAATACTTCCTCTCCAATGCCACCATCAAATTAGGCAGTGCTTAAAATATCTGAGGATCTCAGTGAAATGAGAAGAATCCTATAGTATCAAGGATCAGGGTATTCTAGAGGCAAATAAAGTGATGAAAGGTGAAGAGAAAAGGAAAAAGTAGATTTTTAGATACCTCCAATATGCCAAGTAGTACATTGTTTCAGTAAAATTTAAAGCAACTGATTTTGTGGAGGAGGCCCAGAGAGGTTACACAATTTGTTACTGTGCTAAGTGATGTCTCAGTTCTTTTCTTTCCTTGCCATGACAAAATACTTGATGCCCAAAATAAGAAAAAGAAATTTTTATTTAGCTTACAGTTTTTGGAGGTTTCTGTCCATACTCAGCTGACTCCAAGGCAGTGTGGTGGTACAGAGGGAACTGTTCATGGCTGCTGCAAGCCAAAAGAGCAAATAGTGGAGCTGGGGATTTACCTCAGCAGCATAAGTGCCTGCCTTGCAAGCACACGGTCGTGAGTTCGATCCCCAGTATCAGTTAAAAAAAAAAAAAAAAAGAGCAAACAGGGTAATAAAGAGAAAAGTGTGCCTCCTTCCCTCCCTTACATTGTAGGCCAGCTGGGCGGGTGCAGCATTCACACTGCCAATCCCAGCTCCAGACAGTGAACCAATCACAAATGCTAGATTCAGTCACCTCCATGACTATGACTAGGGGTCACCCAGATACAAGCCATAACAAGTGACCTGAAACTGAGTGGTCTTACTTCACAGCCCACGACCTCTGCACCTGTCAGTCCGCACAGGCACACAAAATGGGGTGGCTGGGATCAGATCTTACAGCAGCAGCCGGAAAGCCCACGATTAAGCCCAGGGACTGCTTGGAGTAGCAAAGGAGTAAAGGGTTCCCCAGGAACCTCTTCCTTTGTCTAATCACCTCCCCATGTTTTCAGGCTGAGGCCAGAGTCTCAGTCTGGTCACTCAGAAACAGCTTCACTTCTGACATTTGCCGTGAAGTTGGCAATCAAAACTCCCATTTGAAATGAGTCATGTTTACAGCCACCTGGATAACTTGGGGGCCAGCAGACAGATCCAAATTTCCTGAATTCTATGGAAATGCTTGCCTTCTATCCTGACAGTTTGCCAGAGAGAGACAGGCAGTCTGAGTGCCTAAATGCAATTGTCTTTTGAGATGAGATGTGTTAGTAATTATATCTGCAAAGCTTTACTGCCCAATCCAATTCTCTGTGTGAGAATTTCTTGTGACTATGATAAAATTCAAGGAATAAAAAGTTTAAAAGAGCAAATATCAAAAGTATCTTTCTAGAAGTTTCCATGGGGGGCTAAGCATGAAGTTTTGTGTATTTTCTGAGGCAAGAGACTTTGATTTGGAATCCCAGCTTCACACTCACCAGCTTATAATCATCAACCTACTCCATTTCTCAGTGTCCTTTATGTGTAAAAACAGAAGAGAACATTGACCCCATGTGCACTTGTGAACCTGGAGCAAAGCGACCTCAGTGTGGCTGCTTAGTGCCTGGGGATCCAGGCTGGCTTCTCCCGCCCGAAGCCCCTCTTGGTTGGCACTCGCCTCCATTTCAGCTCAGGGCCAGCAAGCCCGTGGGAGCCCAGGCTGAGCGGACTGCACAGAAAGCTGAGCAGGGGACTGCAGGCCCCTTAACATCCAGGGATCATCACCCTGAGCACCCAGGCCCAGGGCAGACTCTGCCGTTACAGCCAGGGGAAGCCAGTTGCATATAAGTGGAAAACTGCCACAGCACACAAATATATACATATTTCTAAAGTTCCTCAGGGCCTCGTAGGGAAGAGGAGGTAGAGGATGGTGTATATATCAGCAAAGGCTCAGATAAATCCACACCCAGCTAGAACCTCCGCCTAGAGAGAAAGCAAGGAAGAGGCAAGAAAAGTGTCTTTCAAGACTTCTGAGTAGTGGCAGCAAGCCCATGGCTAGGGTTTAGATTGTAAATGCCCCCACCAGGCCTCATGTGTCCAGAGGAGGCGTTTGTAGGGGTGATGGGGTCTGCAGTCCTCCTGGATGGATTCATCTGCTGATGGACCAGCAGCTGAACACGCCCTTGTTGTGGGGATGGCAGAGAGACAGAGGTCTTACTCTGCCTGACCTGGAAAGGGCCATTCTCTCTGCTTCCTCTCTCTGCTTCCTGGAAGCCCGAGAGGACCTTCCCCTTGTCAGACCCCTACCTTCTCTGCCTTGGGGCCAGATAGCCACGCACCATGACCTCTTTAACTTGAAGATGGTGTTGGGCCCCAGTGATGGAAAAATGGCTAAAGATACTCACATACACCGCGTTCCGTTTCTCTACCCTCCTCTACTTCCTCCATCTGCTTTTGCTTTTAGGGCGTATCATTCTCAGGGAATGGTGAGGTTTGATTTTGGAAATTCATCCACACTTTTAAAATATTTTCATCCCCATGACCTCCCTTCTCCCCCCACCCTTCTTCCCCCACTCCCTTCCCCACCTCCAGAAGTCTACCTTCTGGTTTCCGGTTGTCTCTCATTTGGTTGTTTGGCTTCTCACATAAGACGAAACATAGTATTTAACTGTCTGAGTCTGGCTTAGTTTGTTTGGCCTGATGTTTTACAGTTTTATACATCTTCCAGCAATGATTTTATTCTTCTTTATGGCCAAATGATATGCCATTGTGTATATGCACCACATTTTCTCTATCCGTTTGTCTGCTGACGGGCATCTAGATTTTTTCCCCACTTGGCTATTATGAATTGCATCCCTCTAAACCAGAGTATGCATGTGTCACTATAGCATGCACTCCTCAATTCCCTGGAGAGTACATACCCACCAGTAGCTTAGCTGAGTCGTACGGTATTTGTATTTTCAGTTGTTTGAGAAAACTCCCTGCAGATTTCCACAGTGGTTGTACTAGCTCACATTCTCATCCACAAAGGAGAAGGATTCACGTTCCCTCACATCCACACCCACATTTGTGGCTTTTTTGTGTTCTTATAAATAGCCGTGGAGACTGGGGTAAGATGGAATCTCAGACTTGTTTTGATTTGTAGTTCCTTCATGGCTCAAGATGCTCAATTTCTTTTGTAAACTGGTCATTTTACTTCTTCTTTTAAGAACTGTCTATTCAGTTCATTTGCTCATTTTTTCATTGGGTTTTTTTTGGGGGGATTAATTTTTTGAGTTATGTATATACTCTAGATATGAACCTTATGCCAAAAGCATAACCAGCACTGATTTTCTCACATTCTGTAGGTCATCTTTTCACTCTGTTTTCTCTATTGTGCAGAAATTTTAGACTGATGCAATCGCACTCGCTGATCCTGCATATTGTTTCCTGTGCGTTTGAGGTCCTGTTCAGGGAGTTACTGCCTGTGTCTAAGGCTTCAAGTGTTTCCCCTATGTTATCTTTCAACAATTTCAAAGTTTTTAGTTGTATATCTGGGTCTTTGATCTATTTTGATTTGATTTTAGTACAGTGTGGGCCAGGGATTGAATTTCAGTCTTGTGCATGAGATACACAGTTTTCCCAGCGTCGTTTGTTAGTCTGTCTTTTCTTGAGCATATGTTTTTGGCTCCTTTTTCAAAAATCAGATGCCTTTAGGTTCCCCTCACTTCCTTTCATCCACAGCCTCCAAGGGGAAAACTGGGGAGATTCTGTTCTTTCCACAAACTTGGATAATGCCTCTTTTCCTAATCCAGAAAGCAGATGTTTTTGACTCAGCCTTGGAAGTGAATGTCATTTTATTCACTTATTTATTTCTATAGAAGTATTTAAACAATGGATATGTGTGAGTCCTACCTGGTGACTACTTCTGTATAGCATTTTACTTTGGCTTCATTTTTTTTTTCTTCTTTGCATAGATTTCTGGCCTAATAAGGAATGGCTGGATACTGTAACTTTTTGGCACAAATACCAAAAAAGAAAAAGGGGGGAGTTCTTTTCCAGGTCCAAACTATTTGTGCTCTTTGTCTGGGTGGTGCCACCTGACCCCCCTGGGAAGGGTAGGGTTTCTCCACATCCATCACGCCTACAGAGGCTGTGTCAGGAGCCCTGGGCCTCGCGGGCCCAGCTCTGAGAGCTCATTCACCACATTGTGTTCTGAGGACTCACAGGCTGGGAAGAAGAAGGTGCATTCCTGCCTCGCTGCTCAGGACACTGACCCTTTTGTGAGCTAACTTTCTTCTCCCGTTTCTGTGCCTATGACCTTCCATCACTAGGGAGAGCTGTCTCAAAGGTTAGCTTGAAAGTTGTAGCTTTTCCAAAAATATTAGTCCAAAACCATCAGCATTCAGATATGAGTAAAAAGATATGTCTGCAAAAGATATGTCAGACACAACAATAAATGTGTCAGGATTTCAGAGTACATTCCGCAGTACCAACTTATGTACTGGCTGGTGTCAGAATTTACATGATACTAATCTAAGAAAAGTGCACGCAGCCTTCACCAAACACAGGCCCACCACAAAGAAAAATGCTGTCTATTCATTGTGCTTTTTTTGGCTTGAGCTCATCATTTACCCTTTTGAAAGTGTTCCAGCTGGGTTTATACACTTTTGAAAAGTCTGTCCTTATCTGTTGAGGTCAGATTTAGATGAATTCTGAAACTGGTAGGGATTTGGCTGATTGGAACTGGAGTCACCTAGGCCTGGAAATTCCTTCACAGGCATCAGTGCCCACTTCTCCTAGGGAACAGGTCAAACTGTGCGTCCTTAGTGGAGGAAGACATGATTTTGCCTCCCAGACAGACGAGGTTTACTGAGATGTGGGTAACTGAAGGTGGTGCTGAAGCTTGAAAATTGAAGTAGTGAAGGTTTTACCCTTAAGGATCGATTTTCCACTGGCTCTAGAAATCTTGCTGTGAACACAGCAAATTCCTGGCCACTTATGTGGCCACTTATCTAGTCTGAGGGCTGTCAAGGACTCTTCCTTCTTGTCCTCATTTCTGCACTCATTGAATTTAGAACCTCTGGTGGCCCTAGAGATTCCAAGGCAGAGGACAAACAGCCATGAGATGGCTAAGAGACCAGAAGGACATGGAATGGGGAGTTCTTGATCTCTGCTTTCCATAACGTGCTTAAGCTTAAGGGTCAGCTTGAGTGAATTAAGAGATCCCTCAAGACCGGAAGGGATGGGGCTGATGCACTCAGTAGTGGCTTTACCTACCTTGTCCTAGCTGGCTGTGCTCTGAGGAGGTGGTGCCCATCCAGAGGAGGCGCTCAGCAGGGCACTCTTGGAGGATGCACCTCTCAGGGGCGCTCTTCCCTCCTGCTCTGATCCACCATGCAGTTCTCTCCTTGGAGCCAGCCCAACACGGTCTGGATCGGGGAGCTAAACTAAAGGTCTCCTTCTCTAAACTGCAGTGGTGTCAAGTGCTGTTTCTCCCCAGTAGAGAAGCTGGCCTGTGCAACAGCCAATATTCTTACTCAGCATTCTGACTGTGTCATCATTTAGCCAATCACTTAGCTTCTCTACATGAAAATAGACAAAGCACTCTGGCTGCAAATGCTTTTTCCTGCTTGTCCAACTTAAAATACCCACAACCAAGGACTTAGCTTTGTTTCTTTTCACTGTTTTGCAAAAATTTTACTACACTTTTATAGAATGGCTTCATTGCCTGTAATTCTCTGTCAGGGCTGGGATGAGAAAATGGAAAGAAAATTTCCAAAGGAATAAAACATCTTTTGGTTCTCAGTTGTATCAGGTGTACAACTGAGTTTTTTAAAAAAAAGTCTGGGGGTTCAGCTCAGCAGCACAAGTATAAGGTCATAAGTTCAATCTCCAGTACTGAAAAAAAAAAAAAAAAAAGAGGAAAAACCATATGTTGGAGAGCAGAGAATTCCACACGGAGCTTCAAAATGCCAAAGTAGAACACTGATGTTACAATTTGGTTTTCTGGCTTGAAATTTAATTTAATTACCCTTCGATGGGATGAATGAAGAGAGACCTCTTTCGTCCAGTGGAAAAGTTGAGAGTAGGAACACAAGGAGGCGGGCAGAACTGGCACTGGGGAGTGGACAGACAGTGCTTGCAGAGGCTTCTCCTGACGCCAGGCCCGCTTCTTGCAGATTTTTAACAACTATGAGCTAACTTGTGAAATTCAAAATACATAACATTTTACCAAAGTAAAACCACAAAAATTGTTAGTATTGGTTATCAGTATAACATATAGCTCACATTACTATAGTCATGTGAGAGAAGCCTGTCCTCCCTTCTAGCCTGAGAAGGCGAAGAACATATGGATTCTGATTTACCTTTGCTTCCAAACTCGGGTCACACTTAGTGCCTGGTAGGTACTTAGTAAGGACCTGGTTTGGATTCTGTCCTGGAATTCCATTCTCCCACTAATTCACTATGTCACAGGGTTATGTAGAGCTTTGGCTCCCTTGACCTGCATTCCCTTGGGGGATGCCTGTTCTTATGTTGTGCGTTGAGGTTTGATAATCGAGTGACCTTAAAAACAGCAGGATTACCCGGGGTTGTCACACTGAGTTCTACGTCCTTACAGGTTGCTGAAGCGTGGAAGAGGAAAGCACGCAGATGAAACAGCAGGACCGTCGGAGGGGCGGGAGGTCTGTGGTGTGCAGAGGTGTGTGCTGTTTGTGGTTATGAGCTGTGGAGGTCATTTGCAAGGAATGGAAAGACAGCAAGGGAGCTGAAGTGTAGCTCCAGCCACCAGTCAAGAAGAAAACAGGAAATTAAATCTTACGATCATGTACAAGTGAATTTTGCCAACAGCTGAAATGATGTGGCTCCTCCCTAAAGCCTCCAAAAGAGATGCCATCTCATCAGTACTGTGATTCTCACCTGAGACCGTGTCGTCATACCTACAGAAACGGAGGTCAACCTTTGGGTTGAATCATCCTTTCTGTGGTGATTTTTCCCAGAAGTTTAGATAGTTGTAGATCCCTGAAAATCCTTCCTCTATCAGTGGAATATCTGGTCTCTCCAAAGAGAAGTGCTCACTTCCTCTTCTCACCACAAAGCACTTACTACCCAGAGCACCGGTGGTCACAGAACAAGACCTAACAATGTAGCCTGAGTTCTTGTGAGCATCTTATCTGACGCCATTGACTGTACATTTCTTGAAAGTCAAGGCCAGGTAGTGACCATCTCTATCCCTTTTTGCCTATTTTAGGAGAAGCCATTTATTTCAGCCAAAGAGATGTCCAAAATCCTTTTGGGAAGGGGTAAGCACGTGCTTGACTAGGGGTGTTGCTTTTCAGACTGAGTTTTACAGTGGACAGTTTGAGAATCATGTGTAAGTTCTGAGTCTACCAGTTCTAAAGGAAAGCCAAGTCAGATTCAGCAGCTAAAGTACGAACCCAGGTATAGAGACAGCCAGGAAGTAAAAAGTAAGAGCACGTAACGGCAAAGTCCTAGGAGGTCACATAAAACCACTGGGCTGGGAGCCTTCTGAGTCTCCTAGGATGCATTTAGCCTGATTTCAAGCATTCAGGGAGCATGGTATCTGCAGAACGCCATTTCCTACATGACAATGGGAACTGGCAGTTACGTCTGTCCTCTTCTCACAAGATCACCATCAAGGAACAGTTCCTAATTAATGTATTACCTCTGATTACCAGGAGATTATTTCCCCCAAAGAATTTTAGAGGCCAAATTTGTAACTTACTGAATCCTGTGGGTCTTGCATTACTTCACCGGATTCCATAACACAAGTCTAAAGCTTCAAAAACAAGATGTACCCCCAATGTGCTCTCTGTCTGTCTGTCTCTCTCTCTCTCTCTCTCTGCTACACACACCCATGCACACTTGGTTTCAACCTGGAAAGTTCAATTGTAGAAACGACATCACTTTTGGCTCTCAGCCAATCCTAGGAGCCCTTCATGGTCCTCCCTCAAAAATACAGATCATCCCCAAGTCAAAATTTTCAGCTCACCAGTCCCAAGTGGTAGCTTCTTCAGCCAAGTCACCCCTGGAATTATACTTTAAACTCCTTTAACAGAGAAAAATATTTGGATCCCTGCCTATTTTGCAAAGGCTTAGCATTGAATTACATACCCAGAGCCTCTGTTTTTTTAATATTATGTGTCTGTACTATTTAAACATACATGGAAAGTAGTATTTTTTTCCTAACAAACTAAAGCTTGCTGGCGCCAGCATTGCACTGGTGACTGTGACCATTGTGTGAGCTGTGTCACCCCATACAGTCCAGGGACTCAGTTAAGTCATCTGAGTGCACAGGATGAATCCAGATTGGGACACAAAATGTGGGCCTTCCCTTGACTTTGCTGGAAAGTGTGATAATTACAGAACTTACAAAGACTTTCCACTAATTACTCAAATGTCATTTCCTGTGTCTCACAACCAACTATAGTAGGACTTTGGACACTGAAATATTACTCTTCTTATATTTTTGGAGACTCTTTTAATTAGGAAGCTTCTGTAATCTTCTTTTAAATTTAAAAAACATTCTTAGCCCAGGTATCTAGGCCATGTAAGGATATGTGCTTTGTAATGTTCCATATTCCAAGAGGAAAAAAAGATCCTTTGAGTATATTTTCCATGAGCCTTAGCTGATTAGGAATCTATTCTATCTTATACATCTGTGAATAATTTTCCAGTGATGTGGCCAAATTCTTCTACCCCTAAAAATCACATAGCATCTTTAATAAATGAAGTCGGCTTCTCTAGGGAATTGCTGAACACTGAAGCAGCAGGTGCCCTGAAGCTCACAGATCCATGCTCTGGAGAGGCAAGGGTTAGTCAGCGAATTAACAATGCAAATGCTATTTCAGAGACCTTTTAAAAGCAGTTAAGAAAACAAATTATTTTCAATCACTTTGGATTCACTATCATCCTGAATGCCAAATTTGTTATCTTACTTTAGTAAACCAAGCATTTCAATTTTCCCTGTTAAAAACAACCTTATTAATATAATTTGTTATATCTCCCTGAAATAAGGAAAACTACATTTCTTCAATAAATAATAACTTTTTCAAGTTTAAATCTTTCACTCTATTCAATGGTTTCATTTCATCTGGAATTAGGATAAAAATTTATTCGGCTGTTTCCTTTCTTACACTTGGTATCTGTTTTGAATTCTTTTTGCTTGACAAAGAGTGCAAAAGCCTGGTCCTGTCCTAATTCACCTGGGCCCTCAGTCCTGGCTGCTAGCCATGCTGTGACTTCTAGAATAACTGTGGAGTCCAACAATAGCAGGGACTGGGAAAAGCTTTCAGTGCCCTGCAGCTCAGCCATGCCTCATAAAGTGCACTTCACTGTCTTGGGGCCCTGCCACAAATGCAGGCAGGACCCACACTTTCCATTCACTTCCTGGGTGCCACACTGTGGAGCACTGCATTTCATCCCCAGGTCGTCGTCACGGAAGTACTGCTGTGCTGGTGATTTCCTTTTCTGCTCAAAGGAATAGGAGCTTAGGCTGAGCAGCAACTCATTCCTAAAATCATATGAGTATGGTCATTCCCGATACTGTCAGGGGACTGGTTCCATGACACCTGCCCCAAGAATACCAAACCCGCAGATCTTCAAGTCGCTTCATAAAATGACACAGTGCTCTGCATGTAACACCCTCACCTAACACAAGCTCACCTAACACAATGTAAACGCTGTACACATAGCAGCAAACTGTATTGTCCAGGGAGTGAGAAACAAGTCTGCCTATGTTTAGTCCAGTCATAAATTTTTAAATATTTTCAATCCGCATTTGATTGACTCCAAAGATAAAAGACTAACAGATATAAAACACTGAATCTATATGTAAAAGAATTGTACTGCTAAGTCCAATTAAAGATTCAATAAATTAGGACATCTTAAAAGAGGAGCAGAAACAATTTCACAGGTCAACCACTTTAAAAACCTTAATATTATTAAAAGCCTTAATATTATTGCTGAATCTAAGAAAAGTAATTACCTAACTTTTGATACTGAATTTTGTTATAAATGGTTGGAAATAAAATGGTAGTAGAGCTGAAAGTTCATGTACTGTAAATATTTTAGTGTTTCTCTTTTCCATTTTGGGAATTCTTTTCTAATTAGCTCCTGAATTAGAAAGACAGGGATTCTTTGCTTGCTAGGAAGACCAGCTGTGTTTGCCACGGTGATGTAAGAAAACCATGGCCTTGCTAGAATCATCTTTAGAACACACAATGTCAACCATATCCCCCCCAAAAATACTCTTGGGAGTTCCACATCCCAGAAAGAGGTGCTCTGATGCCTTGGGAAGGCAGATGAGGGTGATCTGACCCCATTCTGACTGCTATCCAGCCTCTCCCACACAAACTATTCCACTGTGTCCAGTAGCAGATATGCTGCTGCTATATTACCCATGATGCTGCTGCCACATTACCCATGATGCAGATGCCACATTACCCATGATGCAGATGTTGTTCTCTCTGCCCAAGGAAGCCACCTCTGCTCCCACTCTGAGCATCACACAACTTGCCTAGAGAACCCCCACACACAACTGCATGACTTTGTAACTTCTCTTGTTCTTATCCCATGCCCTGCCTCTCTCATCGGGGAAGTCGCTCAAGAGATTGAGATCAATATTCTGCATCTACATTTCTCACCAGATGGCAAAACTTTCAAATTTAGCCATCTGTCTTTCTAGTTTCCCATCTCTACAGCTTTATCAAGTCATGCCATGCATTTGTGGAATGAATGACTTTCACTTGAAGTTACGCTGAAATATCTAAACATACGCTTAAGCAATGGAAGTAAAGGATGAAAAGGCAATGAAGAAATCGAGGAGACAAGCTTGATTTTTAACTGGACTATGGAATTCTCAAGTGCTGGTGGAACTTGTACCTCTAGAACTTAGTGTATTCAACTTTAAAATGTGAGAGATGAAGTTATTAGCCCTAAATGGCATCACCAACAGGTGCGGTCTGGGCCCCATCCTTGGGTTTCAGTGTAGTTTTCCTCAGGTCATGGATCTTGCCATTGAAGTGGTCTTAGCCTTGACTTTGTAGCCAAAATCTTAGTGCTGTGGATTCCAGTAAGACCTTTGAGCCCCATATCCCCATTTTCAGCCTTTCCTTCTTGAATTTATTGGAAGGGGGTGACCACAGAAAGGACATAATTCATCTATAAGATATTGCCAGGTAATGACGCAGATTATGTGGTCTCAGAATAATCTGTGCTCAACTTCCTGTCACCTTAACAGTTACCTGAGATTATCAGCTTCTACAAAGAAAAGCTTTATTTTGGTTCACTATTTGGAGGTTTCAGTTCAAGACCAATAGGACCTGTTGCTTTGGGCTTATAAGAAAGCAGCAATAAACTGTTCAGCTCATGGCCAGGACACAAAATAGAATGGGAAATAAAAGGGCATCAGAGGCCTGGGAATCTCATCTCCTCAGGTTCCATTACCTCCAGACAGTGCCACAGGCTGGGACCAAGACTTCAGTGCACAAGACTTTGGGGGACGCTCTCCAAAAACCACAGCAGATGCAAAGGGAATCCTTCTTTCTTCATTTATTTACAAAATTTA
Organism: Hydrochoerus hydrochaeris; assembly: GCA_004027455.1. Classification (NCBI taxonomy): domain Eukaryota; kingdom Metazoa; phylum Chordata; class Mammalia; order Rodentia; family Hydrochaeridae; genus Hydrochoerus; species Hydrochoerus hydrochaeris. The sequence continues at coordinate 99,993 of PVLA01004872.1, forward strand.
CAAATTATGGCAGTCCATTCACCAAAGTGCTTTTGATGGTAAAAGATATCAGCAAACATATATGAGCAATATCCTAAAATATTTAACTTCCAAAATTGAAAACATATTAAAGGAAATACACACTCCTAAGAAGAGTCATAAGGTATGAATTTTTATACAGCCACCCATACATGTCTACCACCTTCAGATTCAACCAACTTCAGGTTAGAAATATTTGCAAAAAGATATTTTTCACTTGTGTCGAATGTGTACAAATTTTTGTTTTTGCCTTTAGTCCCTCAACAATATGACATAACAACCATTCCTGTAGTATTTTCACTCTTAGGTGTTATGAGCAGTCCAGAACGGTGTGCACAGACTGTGTGGAGACACGACTCCACTTTATCTGAGGGAGTGGAGTTTCCTACATGTTGATATCCAGGGGAGGAAGAACATCCCGAAAAGAATTCCCACAGACACAGAGAGACAATGACACTTAGTGTGTTGTCTACCCATAAAAAAGTATGTGTTCAACTTATAAATCTAATCACCAAGAAAAATAAAAAGCATTTCAAAAGCAAAGTCATCAGATGCAGACAGAATTTCCTTAGGCTCAATTCTGTGCTGCCAGCGACAGGAAGAAATATGTAACTCTGGAGTATATCATAACCAACTCAGAAGAAAGACTTCCCTCAAAGCAAAGTCAAAGCGTTTTACAAATTAGAAGATATTTTAACTATGTGAACTTCAGGCCCATAGGGAGAACACATGCAGAACACAGCTGTCTACAGTTCCTCTTTTGCTATAAAGTACAGTAAAAGAGACCAATCCCTGCAGAAATGAGATATGTTCTTTTTATCAAATGGAGTTGCACTTTCATGATTTTCCACAAAACAGCTGCAAAAATACCTCAGTAGGGTATCTGGAATTCTTAAAAGTGACTTGAGGATCTGTGGCTAATGAAACATTGTGAAATAACACTCATCATGTTGTAAAAAAATACCCTTAACCGTTTATTAGCATTTTTAAGACAAAAATGAAAGGTACCTTAAGCATAATAGCCTAGCATGATTAGAAGAAAATGCTAACACGACAAAGAAATAGTGTAAATAGATTCCTTGCCAGAAACAGATCTAGACACAGGAATACTGTGAAATCTCCCAAAAGGCAGAGTACACTGTGGTAATACCCCAATGTGATGGCTGGAGCCTAAGTGTTTGATCAAATTGTGAAGCATAATCAGTAATAACTTTCATGTTTTTAAAAAAATGTGGTTTCCTATGAGGCTAAGCATTGTTCCCAGAGGAGAGGGGGAGAGAATTCTCTTAAAGGTGTTTTTCATTTTTACCTCTCACAAAACAGAACTATCAGAACAAAAGCAATGGCCTTTCCATAAGAACATGGGTCAAATAAACCATGTATTGTTCTATTTTAAAATGAAACATCTGGCTGATTTAAGACAAAATTTAGCTTAATTATTCTTGAGCATCTAACAGAGAGAGGTTAACTTCAAAATCCATACATCTTTCCAAGCCAAACATGGATGGAAAAAAAAAAACTATGAAGTTATTTTTGACTCCGGAAAGTAGATCTGGAGGTAATTTAGTGAACACAAATTACCATTGACAAGAGAAGAAATAATTTATTCTCCTGGTGAGTCTTTTTATATGAGTGGGCAACACAGAGCTGTCATCAGAGAGAAGACATTAGGATGGATTTAAAATACTTGAAATCCAAGTCCAAAATCCTGTAAAATAACTGGGGTATCGGTAGGAGGTTTTTAGGCTCTTCAGAGAATTCTAATTTGTCAACTGAAGCATAATAACAAAATTGAGATGTAAATTCAAGTGAAAGAAAGTTTGTGGGCTGGAGGTAAACAGGTTGGAAAATAGCTAACTTTGATGTATTTCTTAACAAATTCTTCTCTTTTAGCTCAGTTTTAGTGGGTTGGCAACGTCAGAGTCTCCTCCCACTGGAGTGTTTATGGATATAACAGCACCTCGGTTCATGAATTTAATTACTTCCATGATTCTGGCCACAAACTGAAATGGAGGAGAACAAAATCAGATTTCCCCATATACGGTGAATGTAATCACTGAATTTGATTTGTTTCTCATCCAACTTGGTTTGCCCCAGAAGTGTGGGAAAAATGAGTTTGTAAATCGAGGTTCCTTGGTATCCACTTGGACATCCTGCATCAGCTCTGGGACCTCCCAGTGATCCCTACCTTCATGTGGACCTCAGCTTCATTTTCTGGTGGTCACTGCCAGCCACAATCTGCTTGGAAAGGTGCTGTGCTTTCTCTACTGAAGCAAGAAACATGAGGGAGGTGTTTGAGATTCTGGTTTTATATGGGCCACACCTTCCTTCTTTTCCATTTGGGTGTAACTCAAGACTGAAAGTATGATCAGATTTTCCGGAAGGTTTAGAGTGACTATAAGACAGTTACAACCTAAAGAAGAAAACTAAAAATTATACACTCCATCTGTCTTCTTCTATACTTCTAGGAAAAAACAAATCATAGAGGGAAAAGTGCTTTACCAAGGGTGGCTTCCAAGACACACTCAAGTTTTTAACCCTGACTACTTGGCCAGGACCTCTCTACCTCGTCTTCTAATCTCTACAGTGTGAAGTCCCATGTATACTTTGAAAAAACCTCATGCTCCTCACAGGAGGAAGGTTTGTTAGCACGTTGTATTCCCTTAAATTTATAACACTTCCTATCTGAGAGAAAGGGGAGACCATCAGAGAACAGTGACTGCTGGTCTGCTGGTCTCCGCCATTTGAATCAGTGTTGAGTCAAAAGCACGTGTTTACATAGATCACAAAGACAAACTTTAAATCTCAGAGAGCTTCATATGAACCTGGAGAAAGAGGGCCAATTACCTGCCTGCCTCATGACGTTTAAAACTGTCTGTCTCATAGTAGAGTCTTACTTCACTGTATTATTCAAAGAACTTCTAGTAATTTTCTCCTTTCCTCTTTTTATCATCCATTAGAAATAACCATATAATTTCTTTGGTTAGAATATCCACTTAACTACACAGATATTGACCTATCACCTTGACATTATCAAATAACTCAAATTTGTATCCAAGAGTCATCACAGACAGCGCTTTCTAGGGTAGTTACAGGAACATCTGAAATTATTTTGTTGATGGAGAGTCTGAAGTCATTTATCAATCATATTGCCAGATGAGAGGTGGTTAATCATATGGGTAATCTAAAATATTTTATGCTAATGATGTACATATACAGAAAACGAGATGTATTAAAATATGAAAATCTACCATAACTCAAGAGAACACTAAAGCTCTGTTCTAAAGCTCAAATGAGGCAATGGAACCCATTGCATAAATGCAGTGACTCTTCATTGTGACATGCATATTTCTTGGGATTGAAGTGATTTTATTTCACCATTCAGAAAATTCTGAAATTAATTAATTCAGAATTAGAAAATTCTAGGCCGGGCATGGTGGCTCACGCCTGTAATCCCAGCACTCAGGAGGCTGAGGCAGGAGGATCGTTGCAAGTTCGAGACCAGCCTGAGCTACAAAGTGAGCTCAAGACCAGCCTGAACTGCATAGCGAGACCCTGTCTCAAAAAATACAAAAAAAAAAAAAAAAGAATTAGAAAATTCTGAAATTAATTCAGCTCTTTGACTCTGGCACTGTTTTCTGGAAAAGGGTGTGTGCATGTGCGTGTGTATGTATGCATGCATGCATGTGTGCATGTGTGTGTGTGTGTGTGTGTGTGTGTGTGCTTAAGCCTTACATGAATGTACCATGTGACAGAAATGGAAGCTCATGTTGATTTTAAGAAGAAATCAATAATAAATTCATAGATTGAATTTATTTTAATTATATTTAATTATATCCTTACAGATATTATCAAAGATAACCAAAGATGTTTGAATTTTATGTAAGAGCTGAGCTGACAATAACTTGGGAGTTCAAAATACTAACACAAATGCAAACCAACCACATGACTTTAATATTACACTGCTTAGCAAATCTCACAAATGAGGATTTTGGATTTTTTAAGGATAAGTGCATTGATTTTGAGCTATGGTTTTAAGTTGTTCTGTTCATTCTGTGATCATTTCAAGAACTGTTTGGAATTTCTCCATTTTAAATTATCTGAAAAAAATATTCATTATCCAATATATATTTGGTTATTGTGAAAGGAGGTGGGAGCTTATATGGAGTCATGAAACCAAATCATACCGTTTCATGTTCAATTCACTTATGAAATCAAATCCAGGATACAGAAGTCACTGAGTTTGGAAGGAATCTTCTAGAAGAGGTTACAAGTAAGCTAAGAGGATTTTCCCTCTAGAAAGGACATCAGAACCTTGGCACTAAGGCATAGTCATGTTTCCAGGGGAAGAGAAGAAGTTTTAGACATTTTTTGAAGTATATTTACTGCTTTAAGGGTGCAGGGGGACACAAGAGACAACTAAAGCCAGAGAAAGGGAGGTAGAGGATTTGAAGGAAACTTTGCTGCACACAGGGTAGAAATAAGGAACATCTGCAGAATAATAGCAAATTCCTTCATGAACAGAACGTTCGTAGCTTTAAATTCTTCAACATCAATGAGACCACATTGTTTTCAAAGTGCTGTTTACTATTAATTTCTATTCTAAGATCAGTAAATTCAGAAACTGCTTCAAAGAGGAAAGGAGGGAGAAAGCAATACTGCCTTGTTCTACAACCGCCATTTTAAATCTCAGTCACAGAACTGCCATTTCATTTCTACCAAGAGGGGAGAAGGTCTTGAAATATAACTCCTAGGCCTGCTAGATATTCAATTTTGCCCATCCTTTAAACCAGATGAGTATAATAGACATAGGTGCCATTTTTAAAGCAGCCAAATAGACTAAGTACCTTAGCTCCTTCCACTGCTAAGGAAAGTCAATTAACTGTATTTTTCATAAGGCAAACATGAAAGGAAGTGGGAAATGGCTATGACTCCATCCAACTGGGATAAAAGAACTGGCAGCCAACTGGTCTACGAGATTGGCTGGTTTCAAAAAGAAAGATAGAGGTAAGAATGGTTTTTATACTTAACATTTAAAATAAAAAGTAGACTCTAAGAACAAAAGGATAATGATAGGTAAATTCTAGAAAATGAAGTTTATCTCTTGTCTAACCAAAGACATGAAAACAAATTGAAGGGCCTACAACCAATCCCCACAGAACTAAAGCCATGAAAGAAGGGCCCCCACCTCCTGCTCATGGCAGCATGAGTAGGAAACAGAGACGTAGGAAGTAGAGAGAAACAGGAAGTAGTCCAAGCAACGGTAGCAGCTGGAGTGGCCGTGGCCTTCATCCGTCTTTCCCCCTTGACTCTCTGTTACTCTCCCCCTCCATCTCTCTTCTCTTTCTCTTGCATCCTTCTCTTCTTTTCAGGCCCTCTGACATTGCACTGGGACTCCTGTGTTCTCTGCTACCCACTACCGAAACTCAACAAGTGTAATTCAGTTACTTCTGCTTTCAGACAAGCGAAGAGGTTTACCTGGAAAGTGGGATTCTGGTAGTTATAGGGAAGAGTGGTGAGGATATTTTCTATTCCAAGATCTGGCATTCACCTTTCTGAGTTATTAGATGACTTTTAGTCAGTGGAAGTGAGCTATTTCTCAGTATCCCTTAAAATACCATTATTTATAATAACAAAAAGAATTTGTATACATGCCCTTTAGTAAATCAAAACATGTCCAATGATTCAGTCCACTTGTGATTATTTCAACTGGCAGATTTTTTGGTAGTGTAAAGGAAATACCCGTCATATCCTGAAAAAGTACAAAATGCTGCTCTCGCTACCTTAGTCTTTGTCTCCCTCATTTTCACTGGTGAATTAGTTACCTGTGTTTTGAGCTCTCAGATCTCTCAAGTCAACAACTAATGCCACAGAAAAGTTCCTATTGGTTCATTTGGATCAATATCAATATACCTACATTGAGGATGGAAGGAAACGTGTGAACCACCTACTTTTCTGAATATAATCCTGTCTCTTCCTGCCAAGTGACCCAGCAGAAAAAATGATGATGATAATGATAACATAATAACTTCTTTGAGGGAATTGTGGGTGCTGAGAACAGAGAGGCAATTTGACGGCACCATCACATACCAAACCTGATGTTAACACTGCTCAGATCACTCACCAGAAAAAGCATACTTGTCAAATAATCTCAACCTTCTCTACCCCCACTATGTAAATATTCACCTATACAACTCCTTCATGTGTTGTGGGTACAAATAAATGCTCATTGAATTGAAATAAAGGCATCTATCCAACCCAGATGTCACCAAAATCTTTCTAAAAACAAAGTGTCTGTATATGAAATGCTCCTGAGTGATATGAAAACTAACATAATTATACCATCGGATCAGGAACCAACAGGAGAAACAAAAGCTACTCTGGGCACCTAAAAACAAGAGAGAATTCAGTTCCTTGCATAGATGGTAGAAACTGAAGCAAGCAGAGTGGTGCAACCCACATGTGTCAAGAGCAGGCAGTGGACAGAGGCTGGAGGCAAAAAGAAGGGGCACAGTTATGTCAGCCCAAGGGTCAGGGTCACAGAAGCCTGGAAGAGCTGTGGTGGCTCAGGGCCCCTGGAGGCAAGTGGAGAATGTGCTGCCCAAGAAAAAGAGAGAAGGGTGAAGTATCTTGTTTCCTGCCTTATTTCCACTGTGACCCCTTCCAGTGCCTTCCCTTAGCCAAACTCTAATGAAAGACAAAAAGGCTTGGGAAACTTGGCCAACAGGGATAAAGGTCCCATGGTGCTGAGCAAGTCAGCGTGGCTGGAGAGGCAGGTATGAGAGAAAATGGCCCTCATCTAGCTCTCTGACACAGTGTCAGCCTCCTTGACGTTAACACTGAGCGGCAAATAAATTCAGAAAAGAGCAAGGTAATGTTGCACCTGATACACCTTCTGTACACTTCTATGTGTCACATATATATTTACATATATGCGCTCATATAAAGATGACTCAAGCCACCAAGAGGATCATATGCAAAACTGGGAATAGGGACATTTGAAATGGCATCAAGGAACTTTGGAGTTACTTCACCCATTGCCTAAGGAATCAAAGGGCATCTCTGTGCACATAAGGGACATTGTTGTAATCATCATCCTGAAGCCAAGGCAAAGCCGGCACTCTAGAGAATGCATATTCCCCACCTACCCATTCTTCTCTGATTCCTTTAGGGATTCTTGCAGCCTTAGATGCCTGGACTGTGGCTGGACCACAACACTGAGGCAACTGGCAAGCAGGGACCATGCCAGGGCTGACTTCACCATGACGCTATCAGAGCTGTGTTGTGTGCTCGCTTCAACATGCTGATGCCAACTCTGCCAACCTGCTCCATCTGTTGGCCGAAATAATAGCCCAACATTAAGCCAAGGATAAAGGATTATTTAAAACCCTCGTAGACTTGTTTCCCAGAAGCAGCTGCTCTGAGTAAGCACTTTATAGCATGTGGCATACGTTGAGGCAAGATTTGAGAGGCAGACTGATCTAGATTCAAATTGGAGTTCTGCTTACCAACGACATGGCACTAGGCATTTCAAGCCTGCCATCTGTACAGTGAGGAAAATGAGGCTATTATTAAGGAGGTGGCACACACATCAGCTTAATAAACTCTAGCATCCACTGTCCAACCAGTGACAACCCCTGTAAGTATGGATGCTCAGCAAAGATTAACCCTGATCATAACAATAGTCCATGAAAGAGATAGTTTCACAAGGTGGAATTTTGGGCCAACCACTGAAGTAGAATTACAGCGTACACAGCAAAATCAGCTGCATGTGCATATTTCATGAACACGCTCTTTCTTTGCTTGAGTTTATTTATCTGGCAGCTGAAGTGTGGCCACACTTCCCAGACCCTCAGATGAGGGTCTTGACTCATTAAGTCAGCAGACCCTGCAAGGAACTTTCCAAATGCGGTTGATAAAAAGGGGGCATTAGCAATGCTGTTCCCCCTCATTTCACTGGTATTGAGAAAAACTGTTAGATATTTTTCACTTTGAACATTTAAAGCATGCCTTGCTATCTGTAAATGAATTAAACCATTATTATTCCCTATTATAAAAATTTAAAGACCATTAATTTCAAGTGAGGCAAATATTTACTAATGCAGCACTTTCCAATCCTTAAATCTAAATATTCGCCTTCCCTCCTATTCTTTTTCTTTAGCTTCTCTGCCTCGTTTACTGCCATGTCCTTCTCCCTTACAGAGCATCCTTCACAGGGCTGGCTCACCATAAGAGGAGGCATATTTAATGACTTGTAGCAAATCATCCATTGGCCATTTAAAAATATGGTTTATATTCAAGTAATTATTTTAGTGATTATTTCAAAATTTGAGAAATCTTGATATGAGAAAAGCCCAAACACTAAGCAATAGCTTTTCTTTCAGGGGTTATGTTAACATAGTCAGCAAATAACTTCCAAAACACTCTGGGATGTTTGAAGTTTTTCTATCTGGACAATGTGTGTGGCTTGAAACTCACATTTGTGCAATATGTTTTGTTAGACTGGTTGCCAGGTGACCAGAAAAAAAAAGCAGGTTCTTAAAAATTACCTCCACCAATGTCTATCTTCTCTGGTAAAAGGACTTCGGTACATTACAACTTTATAGTTTTTGTTTTAACGCCCCACAATGATCAATTTGAGAAGTTTAGAAGTTTAAGCAATTCAACATGGGGCCAGGGTCCTCATTTTGTAGATAGCCTCAGCTTGTTCAAGAGGAGGGTGCGGAGACAGTGTGAGTGCTACACCTGCCCTGGGGGATGGTAGTCTGCTTACAATGTAAGGGAGGAAAAAAGGCTCATTCCCTTCCCACCTTTTGCTCTTGTTGCTTTTGCTGTCTTCTGCCACCTTGAGAGGCTGCCCCTCTCCCATGCCACCTTGGAGCCAGCAGATTATGGACTGAAACTTCCATAGGCTGTGAGCTAAATAAACATTTCCTTTCTTAACCTTTTTTTTTTTTTGTGCTAGGGACCAAACTCATGACCTTGCACTTGCCAGGTAAGTGCTTACACTGCTGAGCTAAATGCCCAGCCCCTCCTTTCTTAACTTTGGGTATTGGGTATTTTGTCCCACTAACGAGAGAAAAGTAACTAAGACATGCCCTGTGTGGCCTACCTCAATTTAGATTTGAGCCCTGCTCAAAGATGCACAAGTCCAGAAAAAAACTGTGCAAGAGTTCCATGTTTATACTATGCCATATGTACTTAAGAATACTAACTGTATAATCCACAAATACTAATTTAAATTTTATGAGATTAAAAACCAGCTTTTCAGCAAATACTACAAAGTTCAAGACAAAAATGGAGAAAATACTAAAGAAAGCAAAGTTTCCCAAAGGGTTGATGTAACAATGAACACAAGTTCATTTATCAAATGAGTGATGCAGACATTCTTGGGGCGTCCCTCGTGGCCACTGCACTGTCGCTAGATGTGTGGAGGAGCACAGAGTGAGCTAGACCAAACTGGAGCTGCGCATTACAGGCTCTGTTTCTCACAGGGTTCACTGTCTCATTTCAAGCTGAAACTCTGCTTGCTGGACAGAGAGAAACTGAGAAGTCAGGAGTCACTTCGAAGACTTATCCAGAGAAACCAAGAGAAGAATTGTTCATTGAAATGGGGGAGACTGAGGGCACTGAAAATGCAAGCTCAAGTTTGAGCTGTGCAACAGAGACGGTGACTACTAAAGCTCCACCTGGAATGTGGAGGCAGAGAAAAGCCTGGGGGAGCAGCCCGCCCCCGCCCTGGAGCTATCTTCTCTTCCCCCCTCGTTATTGGCAGTCAGTGAACACTGAAGTCGTTCTGTTTTGGGCTGCAGTACTAGAAGCGCTATGCAAGTGCTCTTCCACTAGTCACGCCCTCAACCCCCACTCTTTTTTGAGACAAAGGAACACAAACTGGCCTTGAACTTGTGGCGCTCCTGCATCTACCACCATGCCTGACTCAGTACTGTCAACTTCAATTTAAGACAATCTCTTTTTCACTGCCCTTTCTTCCCTGCCCCCTCCTGGTGTCATAACAGTCTTCACACTGGATGACTGTAACTTCATCTGAATCAGTACTTCTGCCTTTCTTCCACCTACAACCCAAACAGCTGCTACCAGATTAATCTCAAATGCTAACCTCTTGTCACCCATCTGGGCAGAAACATCCACATTTGGATTTCCCTGACAGATTCTAATGTCCAGAAAAGTAACTAGAGACAATGCCCAGAGCAGACTCTTCAGCCCACAGACCAAAAGGCGGTATTCTTCTGTAGATTTAGGTGAGACCCTGGAATCTGTATTTATGAAACACCCAGCAGAGCTCACTCAGGTCTGAGATGTCCTGCGGTGGAGGGCAGGGACCTCCTGCCTTAGCTGAGCTGAGGGGCTCTGTGCAGGATGGGAGGGTCTCACTCACGCAGGCCAGCACCAGCTGCTCAGAAGAAGGGCAATGACAGAAAGAGTCAGTACACAAAACAGCGCGGGTTTTGTTTTCAAAGCTGGCCGTGGCTCACTGTGGAACCTCCTGTACACTCACAGATGCAGTCTTAAGAAATGGGTTTTCTTGTCTGTCACTGAAGTTAGCCAATATGCATATGATGCTGGAAGTCCAAGTCTTCAGGTCCTGAGTCTAACTCCATTCTATAGCCTAAGAACCTATAGTCTCAGTAGGCTTAATGAACTCTGGTAGGACATCGAATTAGTCCATGGGAAGGAAGGCTGTGGTCCACGTCCTGACTGTAGCCAGCACCTATGCCAATAACACCTATGCAGGAGAAGCTCCAGGGATGAACTTTTTATTTCTGTGGAAATACATTGGAAAGTTGGTCTTATTTTTTTGACCCTCACATCAGTTCTCTCCTTAATTCACTATAATCAGGTTTTATTTTATTCAAGACTTTGTGGTCACTAAGGAACAAAATCGTATTCTACCAGTCACTTCTCTATCTTTATCTTAGTTGATCTTTTGGTAACAATGGACATGACATATCACTTCCTTCTTTCAAAAGTGCTTTTTGATATTTTCAATCTCAGATGTGATCTCCACATTGATAAAATTACTCAGTGTACCTATTAGTTTTCCCATGATTTACACACAAAATCCAACACCCACAATTTAAAGGGAGAGAAGTTTGATTTAGTTTGTGGATTAGCAGATCCAGTACTGTACAGAGCCACTGAAGCTGGAGATTGATCGCGTGTGGGGCTAAAAAAAGATCAGCCCTGAAAATGCAGTCCAAAACAAGCCCCATGAACAAGATTTTCCAGCTCCAAGAAGGTAAGGGGCCCAGACCAGCCAGGCAAACAAGTTGCTAGGCAGCAGGGTTGAAACAGGCATTTTCCACTTGACTGTATAAATAAACGTGCTACAGTGGTTGAGCAGTTCCTTTCCTCCCATCTGGAGAGTAAGGGCTCCACCTGACCCAGGCTTTTGTCTCCTCTTTGTTTTCTCATTCTCTCATGTCCTTCACCCCAAGAACCTTGAGAGCCTCATGGGTTGCGGCACAGTACTGGGTGCAGAGGCTCCAAGCAGGATGATCACGACAGACGTTTGGAGGAGCAGGGCTCCTGAGTGCATGGTGGCTGAAACACAGCAGGGAGCACCGCCAGAAAGGAAGTGGGGGGAGCCTGAGGCCACAGCCCCAAAACCCACTCACATACCCCCAGGAGTATACTCTGCTAATCACTGGGCATGTGTTCATCCAGTAAAACTGATGTATCACGATTAATGGCACACTTGGTGTTCAAAGAATGTCTCCAATGTAACCTTCCCAAGAGACCTCTCATTTTCCACCACTAAAACTTTGGTCAGTTTAAATTAGAAAAGTCAAAATATGGCACTGAGTAGGCCAAAGGCAGTGGGATAGGGAAGTAATTTCTGTCCACCAACATCATGTTTTGCCATCAATTAGATAAGGCAAGAGATTTAGCATAAATAGCACCATGGAAATTTTTTTAATATGTAGCAGTTCCACGACTCACTTTCAAAAGTTCAGGCTCCCATTACACTTGTGGTACTATGTCTGAAACACCTCTCTATATATAATGTAAGGCAGGTATTTCATTCACAAGTGTTATATTGACACTAATTCAGTGTCCGGAGAAAAGCTGGGCCTTCAGGAGAGAAATGACGTCAGAGCCTGATCTTGTCCTATTATTTACTGGCTTGAAATGAATCTGAAGACACAGCAACAATTTCATGGGCTTGCTATCTGAGATAGGTACTGGCCTCATAGGAAATGAAACAAGGCCATGCACAGGAAGGGGGCACCTCTTTCTTTCCTTCGAGAAGGACCCAGTTGCCAGTTGCTTCACTCCGAACTTCTGGAGGCCACAGAGTCCTCCTCAGCTGCTGCTCCCTCCAGCCAAGCTGGCTGCACTGGCCTGTACCATATTTCACTTCAGCTGCTTGGTTCAGATCCCAAAAGGGAGAAAGAGGACTGGACACCAGGCTCCAGTGGCCTGCTGACCTCAGAAGAGTGGGACTGCCTTTTTCAAACCTGAACATCTGGACTCACAAGATTCCTGAGGCTGAACATTTATCAGTGAAAGAGACTGTTTAATGGAAAATTGCATCCTAATGTGAATTGTGTCACTGTAAGTAGCAAAGAAAGTCCTTTTCCTGATAAATACTCCCTAAGAGTAAAGCTTACCTATCATGATTAGAGACAAATGACAGAAGTAGGCATCAAATGCATTGGAAAGCTGAGGCCAAGGAGAACACAAAAATGAGCTGGAAAGTAGGAACAGGTGTCAGAGAGCAGAACTGACCAAGGGCAATGTCTCCTTGAGCAAGTGTGCATATGTACAACTGTAAATCCGTCAAGAGGAATAATTGTTTTTATAGAAACAAAAATTTAAAAGGAGAAAAAAGGGAAAATATTTGTTGGATTGCAGCCAGTGTCTCAGCCCCAGACATCTGGAGCAGAGACAAGGGAAGGTGAGGAGCTGTCCCTGCGGCAGCTCCTGCCCCGCTGCCGGGCTGGTTACCAGGGATATTTACATTACATTAACGTGGCTGGCAAGGGCCGTGTTCAGCACTTGGATATGTGGTTAAATAATCAGTGTGGTTTGGTTGCTGGTTGCTTTGCTGTGGTTAAATAATTGGTGTTGTCTTGGTTGCAAGCTACTTTAAAAATGTGTATGTGCACTTGTGTTTCTCTCCGTTTCTTCCTTCTGAGCAATTCTGACAAGCCCGAGGCAGGATAGTAGCTGGCCAGCTTTTATGGGGTCGCTCCCCGCACCGGGTACACTTCCCCTAGATGCTTCTCCAGAGCTTCAGATTCTGAGACTTTTCTTCCCCAAATTTTGAAGGTCTTAGGAAAGAATTCAATTCTCTCCTTTTGCTTAAGGAATAGAGATAAGGCTGAGCCTAAGAGCATCGTCAGTTTCCAGAAATGAGCTCCACTTTTATAACAGGAATTCCCTTAGTTCTGGAATTCACCCAGAGCATGGAGACAGAAATTATGTGACCCACTGGATGAAAGGACCTACATGCAGGGTTTTTCGCCTCATAACATTCCTTGCTGGACCTGTTGAAGTCAGGAACAGTTCCTGACACACTCCTATAGGTTCAAGATTTGTTGAATGAATGAAGGATGATAGCAATAAAAATTCATAAACTCATAATTCAGGAAAGATATAGTGTCTACTGTAAAACATTGCTTCATTCATTCAATGTTTAATAGTTATCGCACTGCCACAAACTGCTCGGCCCTAGAAAACCCTAGGAAATCTCTGTTTTCCATAAGGCTCTGGCTCTTCCCACAGCTCCAAAGCCAGCTCTGATGCTAGAGAGAAAAGGACCAGGGCAATCAGGGGCTATCCTAACAAACTGATGGGACGGCTGGAGGGGTGGACTGCTCAGGTCCAGGGACAAGCCTTCACTAGACAGCGACAACACTGCCAATAGATGCATGTGAGGCATGTAAAGGCTAAGTCCCAAGTTCCCATAAGAGAATCCAAGGCTCCAAATATGATATTGGAGACAGAGAGGAAGCACATTTCAGAGTGAGAAGTTAGTGAGGAAGAGCAAAGTGATGTTCCAGATATGGCCCATCAATGAAAGGATAACTTCATCCCTAACAGAAGTCCAGAACATATATTTTTCTCTTATGTAGTAGTTAACACTCAATGTCTTGAAACAAAATTTTTCTAAAGTATCTCCAGTAGAGATTCCTTAGAGTTTTAAAGGTAATTTGGAAGTATTTTTCAGAAGTAATTAATTTGTCATTTCAGTAAGAAATCCTATTTGCTTTTATTTTATTTTAAAAGAAGTATTTTTTAAGTCAGATATTACATTGTAGCACTCTGGGAGGCTGAGGCAGGAGGATTGCATGTTCAGTGCCAGTCCAGGTAATTTAGTGACTTAACAAGGCCTTGACTCACTCAAAATAAAAATAGAAAAAATGGGCTGGAGATGTAGCTCAGTTAGAAGGCCCTGGGTTAAATCCCCAGAACTATCAAGAAGAAAGAAAGAAAGAAAGAAAGAAAGAAAGAAAGAAAGAAAGAAAGAAAGAAAGAAAGAAAGAAAGAAAGAAGGAAGGAAGGAAGGAAGGAAGAAAGAAAGAAAGAAAGAAAGAAAGAAAGAAAGAAAGAAAGAAAGAAAGAAAGAAAGGAAAGAAACTGTTTGACAGTTACTGACCTTGACGGAAAACTCTTCAGAAATACAGATCTTTCACCATGTCACTCAACACTGCATTTGATGCTATGGAGGGCAAGTCACAAGGTGACAAAGACAAGGTTTGAGAGGCACTTCCTGGGTGCCTCTCCTTATGAGGTGCATACCGGAACATCTCATCTTCTTGAGCTTCATCTGTGCTTCGTTAGTTTTCTGAAGACGTAAATAATAATGTATGCCTTCTATATAAGGAGATATTAAAGTTAGGGCTCTGTGGAGGTGTAACTTTCACCGATCAGATTGCCAAAGACACAGAAGAATAACAGCATGTCGTTCTGGTGAGGGGGTGAGGAAACAAATACTCTCCCACCAAAGTGTACCCCTCCTCGGCTCAGTGATTCCACGTCTAAAAGTGTCTCCTTTAGTGCATTAAAGCACAAGAAGACAAATGTCCTGGCATATTTATTGCCACAGTAGAACAAAAAAATAAATAAATAAAACTGAAATATTCATCAGTAACTTATGACTCCTACTAATCGTCAGGTGGGTTAGATTGAGAAACACTGGGCTGTTTCCAAAGATAATGGGCAAGCTGGGTAGCAAACTGAGGGCAGCGACCCATGCTGAATGTGGGCAGCAGTATTTCCATATGCAGGGGCCTAGAAGGAGTAGAAAACCCACTGGCCCAGGTTGGCACCCTGTCTGGCTCTGGCTTTCTTTGCTGTTGTGAGGCCAGCAGGTTTCCTCTGACACAGTTGTACCACGATGTTCCCTCTCTGCCCCAGGACTAAAAGCAGTGGTACAACTGGCCCATGCACTGAGGCCATGAACCAAAGTAAATCTTCCAGCCTTTTAGGTTGTTTCCTCAGTATTTCATCATGGAAGGCTAACACATTTATGAAACATAAACATGGAATACTGTGCACTCACCGACAAGGATAAGCAAGCAAGTCATATATCAGCTCTTTATTGTGACACAAATCAGGATCCAAAATATACTTTCAAATATGTGGCTGTTTTGTGAAGACACTTCTATTCATATGTGTGCACATGTCCTTTGGAAATTAGAGCAGTAACGGGAATGGTGCTGAAGCAGGCGGCTGGGTATAAATGCAACTGGAGCTTTCTGAAAACATGCATTCTTTTGACTCTTTGCATTCTATACTAGATTCACTTGCTATTTTAAAATAAATTTAAGTTGTTTAAACAAACCAGAAGCCAAAAGGAATGTGCTAATGGCTTTGGTAATTAAATATGTATCTATGCATGAAGTACAAGTGTGTGGTACAAAGTCACCTATCATGAACTTCCCTCATCAAAACAAGAATGTGACGGAAGGTTGGACTCAAGGTGGGCACTCAACGAATACTTACGGGGTGGGTAACCGAATCCAAAACATGGCCACGTCAACACACAGTTAATCGCTCGGGGAGATGTGTACCAGAGAGCGAGCAGCTTTTGGTATCAAACAGCATGCCTGGACTTGCCTTAATTTTTAATGTACAAAAAAGGAATATTAACAGTCAAATATTTTAAGTGATAATGCTCTAAATTGAAAGACTGGAAAGTATGAAGTATTCCAACATAACGCACAGTCCTCCCTATTTCCTTTATTTATATTTTGTATTAAATTGATAAGGTACATTTGTTGCAATTTTTTGTTTGTTTGTTTTTTGCAACAGAGTTTCACTGTGTAGGTCAATTTGAACACAGGGTGATGCTCCTGCCACCCCTGCCTCTGCCTCCAGAGTGCTGGGATTACAGGCCTGCAGCACCACTCCTGCGGCATTTGGTACAACTGATGTATCAACACAGACATATTATTGACTAAAGTCAGCAGTTTACATTATAGTAACTCTCATGTTGTGCAGTCTTTGGGCTTTCTGTTTTAACCCAGAAAAGACCTTAAATGGAATCTTTCCACTGGTAAGTCCATCTTCCAGGAACATGTAGTAGGAACTCTATGTCTGTTGGATTAAATTGAATCAAGTTCAGTGAGCAATGAGCATGTAAGTACAAAAGCAGATTAAAGAGTGTGAAGTCCCCAATTATATGTTTGATACAGTCCTGGGATACACATTTCACTAAAAAAGATCAAATGGTTTGTAATCTTTATCAATCAGAAAGTTCAGAGTCTCTTCCCTAGACATTTCATGACATAAATTTGTTTAAAAAAGCATTAACTAGACACAAATTTCATACCAGCTTGTCCATCGATCTTGTTGTTTTTAGTAGTTATGATTAAGCCTGTTGTCTTTAGCTCTTTGCATGAGAAAAGGCAGACTTTTAAGATGGGTGTTCTCTTACAAAGAAAATCATTTACCTAGATTTATGAAACAGCAATTTTAAAAGTTTCATCCTAATTCCAGTGGTGAGAATGTAGATTTGGAAACAAGATTTGGGATCTCTTTGAAACATTCTGCAAGCTCATTATAAAACTGGCTCTAATTATTGGAGAGCTTGGGAATGACATGCACATAATTTTCTCTTCAAAAAATTGCTTTATAGGAACTCAAGGGCTAACTGCAAGCCATGAGGCTGGGAGCATGCGCTGCCTCAAACCTCATAAAGTGAACTCTCTGTGGGACTCGAATCTCCATTTCACTAATATGTCTTTTTCAGAAAATGTGAAAGTGCAGTTTCCTGTTAATTGGGCTGCCCACTGATTTTGCAGGGATTTCCTTGCGCTGTAGGATGTTGAAAGCCAGCCGTGATCATCTCCCTTGTTCTTCAGAGAGCAGGAGCTGGCCAGGCCGAGCAGCTGTCCTGTGTGCAAGCCCACGTATGTCAGTGACAGGAAGTGCTGTCATCTTGTACCCAGCCCTATCAATAACACTCTCTGAAGAATTCAAAATTTCTAATGTTTCCTTAATCTTAACACAGTGCTGAATCCTCACAGTTGTGCTAACAACCTGCATGTCTCTAAAGCCAGATGGAACAACCGGTGCCCGCACTTCTTCTGCAGGTGTATGAGGCACAGTACTTACAGTGCTGCTCAAGTTGTCCCTGGCCAAAGACTAGATTATCTTCTCCATCTATCGCAGATACTTTTGTAAAACAAAGAAATTACTGGGAAAATGCAATGATACTTAAGGAAGGGAAGCTCCAAGGTTTATTATCAGACTGATGTTGTTATTTAAAAATAAGCAAGTGTTTCCTGGCACATCTGTATGTATCTGAATCAGGGACCACTGAAGAGCAGTCACACCCTTCCCTTGATCTACTCTGTGCAGCCCAACTGGGCAGGCACTGTTTGTTCTCTGGGTGAGACAGAACAAAGTTGTGCACATAGAGAGGAAGGTACTGATTACATGTGTTACCCAGAAGCAAGGTGTCTAAAGATGGACACTCTTCCTCAAAAGCAGGGGCCTGTAAAGATCAACATGCCAAAGGCCCTGAATAAACAGATGAAGATCAGAATGAAGGTACCAAGATGGATGAGTATGTATGTGAGTCTGCATACAGAGCACATGTGTGTATGCCTAGATATGTGAATGCATGTGTGCACATGTAAGTACATGCATATGTATGTGGATCTATGCTCTCAGAGTACACGTGTGTATGCCTAGATATGTGAATGCATGTGTACACATGTAAGTACAAGCATATGTATGTGGATCTATGCTCTCAGAGTACACATGTGTGTCTGCATGTCAATTTGTGTTTGGGAGCACAGACAGGAACAGATGGGCTTAAGCATTTGAAATTGGCCTTCCAAATATGATGTTTCATAATGACCTGGCACATTTTCCTGCAGAGTAATTGCAAATTTTTAAGTGAAACAGTGCTTTAGTCAGACGCATTTAACAGCAGCATTGAAGAACACTTTCAAGTAATAATTCATTGGAAGTTGCAAACATTTCTCAAGAAGTGGCCCCTATATAGGAAATGTGTTTGTTGAAATGAGGAAAAAAAAAAGGACAATGTAGTAAATTCTTTAAATATACAAATTAATTCAACATATAGGCCTTTGTTCTCTAGTTATTCTTTCCATACCCTGGAAGCTTCACATCTTAACAGATCACTAAAGTTAACAGGTAGCAGTAAGAAAGTTTTTAAAAATTTCATTTAGTGCTTACTTATTAATATATATAAAATAAAAGACAAATCTTTTCAAAGATAACTCTAACTTTGAAAGAATAAACTGATCTATGAAATCTGAAAGTTCAAAACCATAGAAGGATGATTTAAACAGAAATATGCCTTTGCATTGTTATGGTTTCTATCCAGATGCCCCTCCAAAGCCTCGTGTGCTCATTGATGGGTTTGGGGGAGGTGTCTGAAACAGGGGACATGATATTCATTTGTGGATTAGTCCACTGATGTGTTCATAAAAACATGTGATGCTGGGAGAGGAGGCTTGGTTGAAGGAGGTGGGTCACTGGGGTGCGGCCTGGAAGAGCCCTAACTTCTTTCTTCCTCCCTGATCTCTCTCTGCTTCTGCATAGACTTTTCTGCTCTGTGACGCCTCCCTGCCATGCTGGCCTGCTATGGAGCCAGACAACCATGGACTGAAACCTCTTCAAACGGTAAGCTAAAACAAGCATTTCCTCCTTTAATCATAGGTATTTGGTATCGACAATGAGAAAGTAACTAAACCAGATATTTGTTTACAAAAAAAAAATTCCTTAGTCCATGGGGGAAAATTCAAGTAGAAAAGAGTTAGTACAAGTGTACATATTTTGAAAATGCTCCCAAAAGTTTCTGAGATGCTTCCTCCTTTAGGATATCTGGTTTAGAGGAAGAGCTGGAAAACATCTAGTGTTTGGCAATGACAAAAACTCCAAAGAAACCAGGAAAGTAAGAAGACAAGAAGTATGAATGTGGAAGACATTTTCTTAGAATTAACATAGCCAGGAATGTGGAGATGACCCTTGTGGAAAATAAATGGAATTTGGGAGAAGCCTGCAGATTTTGAGTTAAGGGAATAACCCAACTTTTCTGTGTATCAATAGGAGTTCCTTCCACATGGGGTTGCCAACCTTCAACTCTGTCCCCAAGAATTAATTCTTCTAAAGAAAGCAAGACATAAAGATAATACTTAGGGGAGAAAGAGATATATGGAATTCTAGAGTAGAAATCACTTGGATTCTACTGAGTATGTGTTGCAGACTAAAATATTAATATTTTCTGGTCATAAAAACAAAAATGAATAACAAAAAAAGTTATGTAGATGCTTGTGATTTAAAACTTTTGCTAAGTGTTAAGAGTTCTAGATACTCCCAAATAGCCAGCTGCCATATTGCTCAGTTGCTTGAGGAGAGGAAGCAGAAGGCTCTGGAGGGAGGGACTTTGTGGCTGAATGCAGGCAATGCATTCAGGAACCTACCTCCTTCTACTTATTTGCCACGCTGCTTAGCTCCAGGAGGTTACCGTGTTCACCACCTGAACCTTTCATTCTTCCACAGAACCAGTCAACCCTTCTATGAAGTTTTTCACATATTAAAATCTCAGAACTATCTCATATTCTTCAGTTTTTTGTATAGCAGAAAATGCCTGCCCTCCAACCAGTATACTTCAGTTGCCCAGGTGACAGTTCCTGTTCAGTTCTGTTCACTTCTGTTTCCTAGAAAGGGCCGGTCACTGTGATGGTATTGTATAACCCAATCAAAGACAGCCAAGTTCTCTGTCTTTGTACTCACCCTTTCAGACACCATAGATACCGCCCTCCCTGGGCCTTTGAGTCCTGACATTTTGAGGGACAAATGATTCCTAGCCAGTGCCCATCCATAATTAAATAAATCTGACTCCAAATCTGGGTATTGTCAGTATTTCCGTTGCCTTTGCATCTGGTACATCAGCTGGAAGACCCTCTGTGCTGACCTTTTTGGTCATCATTTATGGCTCTCATGGATGGAGCAAAGGAAGACATTATTCTTTTGAGATTTCTCAAATTCCCTCAGAGTCTAGAGGAGTATTCTTGGCTCCCTATTTGAGTAGCTCATATAGGACTCCAAAGGGAGGAAATGAAGTCTGTCTGTCTGTCTGTCTGTCTGCCTGCTTGCCTGATTCTGGTAAGACCCCCGGAGCACCCAAGTTACTTTGCCAGTTCTGCTCAGCTTGCCTGTCATTAGTCAGGATTACCCTCAAGGGAAGGAGGTTGGAATGTCTTAACCTCTAACTGCATGTTGAATGAATTTGTAAATAAGTGGAATGAACAGCAAAAGCAACATTTTGCTCTGTCTGTACACCGAGACTGGGAAGCACTGACCAAGGTGGCTGATTGAACCCTCACCTGTGGTTCCACGGCAATCAGTAGATGGCATAACAGAGGCCTCACATCCTCCTTACCTAAATTATGCCTAAGTCCCCACAATGGGCATGGCCAGGTGGACATCTGAATGGTCTCTCTCTGACGGGCACCCACCCTTTGTCTGTTGCACTGCTGTTCAAGAGTACACAAACACATGTAGGAAATCAGAGATGGAACTAATTAATCAAAACCCACAGTCCCTGGCTGCAGAAAACAGGCTTTTCTGATATTATTGAGTTAAAAATGAAACCAAATAACTCCCTGCATCTCAAAGAAAGAAAAAAAAAAGGAAAAAAAGAGGCCCATCCTTCCTGAGAATTCCACCTTGGCACCCTCGTCAGCCACCACCTATAGCTTCACTCTCTACTCCCAATTGCATACTTTCAGCCAACTGAACCAGTTCCAGATAGCCATTGCCTGCATCCAGCCACAAAGGCCCTCCCTCCAGAGCCTTCTGCTTCCTAACCTGGTCAGGTGACATCACCTGACATCCACCTGAGATGACTGTCAGCAATTCCTTCTGAGTTCCACATTTCAACTGAGAAAAAATTGACCCATCAGCCCTGATGAATATGCCACCATGGCCTTTCCTGAAGGTTGCCCCCCTAGAAACAAGCCAGTCTAGTGCTTCTCAAATACATCAAAGAGGGGGCAAAAAGCCTAATGTCACAAGTTACTACTATTGCCCAGAAGCCTAATATAAAGTGTATGGGCACTTAAAAAAATAAATGCCAAGTTTAAAAGATAGAAACTCTCAAAAGCTTCAACCTGGATCAAATGAAAACACTTTCATTGGTCTGAGAACCTCAGACTAGGCCAGACTGGGGATCCCTTCTTCAGGTGGGCCACCAGAAGCCCACAGTATCATCATCAGAGGACCGAGGCCTCCTGCCCCTCACCCCTTATGCTAGGCACAAACTTGCAGCCTGCAAGGACAACTTACCAAACAAAATCCTGTATAAGCCATTCCCTAAACTGCTTCTAGGAAGAGACCTCCTTTTCAAGTTAGAATCAACCATCTCCTCTACTCTGCACCAAGCCAGTCAGTCTCATTTAACTGTACTTTCAACTTTGACCATTCCCCAAGAAGAAGGCCTGTATTAGCCTTTGACAGATAACTGCAATCCTAAAACTCTGAAAATTCTCCTCTCAGAGGTATGAGCCAAGGACTCACCTATGGGCCTGGCCATCAAACATGCCACTTCACCACACACCCTCCTCACTGCTGTCAGATGTCACAGGAAACACAAACAGGCATCCAGTCTCACACATCAGCTTGGGGCCCTGAAAGACTGATAATCATCTTGGAGTGCTCCTTTCCTCCCAATAAAAGAAAGCCCAAGGGTAATCCTTGTTCAGTACAGGATCTTCATGGCCATTTTCATATTGTAACCTCCAGAATCCACCTGGTTTACACATCTAGATTTAAAGGACACCTTCCACTAGCTTGAAGGTTCTGTTTCCTTTTTTGTAATACAAATGATTGGGACCAGTTCTGAGTTAGCTGACTTAGAAAACAACAAAGAAGTTGTGATGCTTCATCTGACTACAACAGACTATCAGCATATATGAAGAAAGAAGCAGCCAACTACAGCATATTTTATCTATACAACTGGATAAACAGAAAGTCTTCTTCAGCTACCATCACATAATCAAACACGTCAAGACTAAATGGCTCAAAACAACATTCTTTGTTAGTCTTCATGATTCTTTGGGCTGAACCCTGAACTGTGCTGTTTGTGCTCATGGCCAAGTCACCACTAAGCAGAGGCAAGTGAAGAGGCTGATGCACCACATTTAGGGAGGCACTGACGTGCTGCAACACAGCACCTAAAAGAATATAAATGCCTCCTTCAGCTTTACCCCTTGATGCGCCCCTTGCCAGCCCTTGTCCTGCCCCTGGGCTGGAGTTTTTATCAAGTGTTCTCAGAAGATAGCAGCTAAGTTGGAGTCATCAGGTTTGGTTGGACTGGGCATCCAAGACACATAGTTGTCTTGGCACCGTCATCATTCACTAGGCTGAAGCAGCTGGGAGCTGTCCTCAGGCCTGATAGAGGTATAGAAGCCTCAGGCTTCTATAGAGGCAAACTCAGGCTTGATAGAGGTATAGAAGCCTCAGGGAGGTCAGACTGCTTGCATGGAACCAGCTTTTCCAAAGCAAGCACTGCAAGAGGCTCCAGTACTGACTGGAAGGTACTAGGTGATCTAGCACTGAATCCTCCAGAATGTCACTGATTTTCACCAGATCTCACTGGCCAGTCACTAAGGCCTGCCCAAGATCTGAGGGAAGGGGATTGGCCTGTTCCTCTTTGTCTGAGTAGTACTGCTATAAATAGGGGGAAATTTTGATACAGAACAATTTTGGAGAACATCTGGCACAAAAAACAAAAAACACAGCAAATAGTTTTGGGACGAACAAGCTAGAAGTACTCTTAGAGTAAGGTGAGCTTACAATTTTTTTTTGAACCACTAACTGAATACATACAAATGAAAGCCAGAGAAAAACAGGATGAAAATGTCCCAGTAGGTGTTATAATGAAAACCAAGGCATTGAATGAAATCCCCTAAGGAGAAAAGTTAGCAAAGGAGTAAGTGAACAACAGGAGTGTTGATTTCCAAAAGCCAAAATGTATTTTAAAAATATGTCGAATGCTGCTGAAAGTCAGATAAGATGGTAACTGAGAGGTGGCAACTGGCTACAGAAAGATTTTGACCCTATTGATCCTTGGGTACCTTGAGGGCAGTCAGTACCAGGGTCTCCCTCAAATCCCACAGCGAGCTATGTCACGGCCAAGGTGGGGCAAGTTTCGCAGATAAACACACAAAAACCATTTCACCTGTGGAGCACAGTGCTCGACTAGGAGCAGAGCATGCCTGGAGCACTGGTTAGAAATGCAGCTGCCTGGGTTTTACCCAGTCATAGACCCTCAGGGACCAGCAATCTCAATTTTAGCAAAGGTTCCAGAGAATTCCATGCTAGCTGTGGAATCTGCTGGGCTGAAGGCACTCAACAAACGTGGACTCGAGGACGAGTGACTGTTTTCTTGGTTCCTCCTGGGCAAAGTGACCACTCTGGCCTTGCACGGTACAAGTGAAGGACCCCAGTGACAGAGCAGGGGAAAGTCCCTCAAGCCTTCCTGGCAGGATGGAGACAACTCCAAACACTCTTCCCCCAATGAAGTTACAAGTCTCCTATTAAATCTCAAGCATACACTGATACTGTTTGTGTTCTGCCACTCAGGTCAGGGTGAGACTGTCCCCTCCCTCGGCCTGGCACGTGTGGGTGCAGCGACCCTAGAGAGTCTCAGAGCACCTCCGCGCGTCCTGCTCCTCTGCGGGAGCGCACTCCCTCTGCCTCCGGGGAGGAGGCTCGGCCTCGATTTTGTGACAGATGGAGTTGATAGTCTCCCCACGGAAACGGGAGGAAAAATAGCGCCAGTTTTTGACAGGCCGCTGACGCCAGGGCCACTGGCGGCTGGGCCGCGCTGCGCTGCCCTTAAGGTCGCTCGCGAGCTGCGCTAAGAGCGGAGCTGCCGGCCGAGGTCTCCTTCCGCCGCTCCGACTGCAGCCGCGGGGGCTGCCCCGTACTCCCGCGGGGGGAACGCCGTGTCCCGCAGCACACTCCTGGGAAACTGACCGGGCCGACGAGCTCCCCGGCCGTCTGCCGGCGGCGAACGGTTCCTCCAGGTGGGCTCGCGCGGCCGGACCCAGGGTGCGTGTGCGCGCGCGTGTAAGCAGAAAGCGTCCCGCGCCCCCGCGGCCCACGAGTGCGCCGCAAGTTCCAAAAGTTCCACGTGCACTTCCACGGGCCCGGCCCGCGCGCGCCCGCAGTGCCCAGCAAACCTGGAAGGCGAGCTGACTTCTGGCTCCCGTCAAAGGCGCAGACAGGGAAGGTCGGAGGGAAGAAACAACGCTAACCCGCCTGAAGCACAAGAAGGAAAAACGGCCCCGAAAGGCCGGCGGCCGTACGCCGCGCTGCGCTGCACCCAGGCCCGGCCGGCGCGCCCTTAAGAGTGGGCGGAGCCGCCCGCCCCGGTCTGCGCGCCGCCCCGCCCCCGCCCCGCTGAGCTGAAAAAAAGTTTCAACAACAACAAGCGGGACCAATCGCGGCCCGGAGCCGCGGAGGGGCCGAGCCAGGGCAGCTAGCGAGCGGAGAAAGGGAGCGGGCTCGGAGCGCGGGCCGGGCGCGGCGGCCGGAGCGCGGCGTCGCCGCTGTTTTTGTTTGTTTGCCTTTCCATGCATGCATAATGAGGGTGCGCCGCGGCTCCGCGCGGGGGCTCCCGGCCCGCTTTTGTATTTAAAGCCTCGCCGCGAGCGAGTCCGCAGCCGAGCTCAGCCGATCCGCTCCCGGGCTCCGGTGCCCGAGGAGCCGCCGCGAGGAGTCGGGGCCGCCGGCCGGCCTCGCCGCGCCTTGTTCTCTGCGTCCCGGACGCAGCTTCCCGAGTTCGGCGAGGCCGGCGAGGGGGAGGGGACGCTCCCGGGCCGGGCCGGGCCGGGCCGGGCCGGGCCGGGCGGCCGCGGGCAGGGAAGCAGCGCGATGCGAGAGCCGGCAGTGGCGGCGCGGCACTGAGCCCGGGAGAAGGAGCCGCCCCGGCCGCCCCGCGGATCTGCAGCGCCGAGCAAAATGCATCCGCGGCGCCGCGCGCTCCTGCAGCCCTGCCGCAGCCCCGCGGCCCGCAGCCCCTCGGGACGGCAGTGAAAGCCTCCCGCCACCGCCTGGGGCCGAGCGGGGACGTGCACTTCCAGGAAGCCGCGGCGCTCGAGGGGAGCCCACTTCTGCCAGCAGCGGGACAGTGGCCAGCAGCGCGCATGGATTTATGAAGACGCTCATGCAAGGAGGGGGCAGGACTCGGGCAAACTTTTCCGCCGGCTCTGCGTCCGCCGCTCCCCGCGCCTCCGCTCCTCTCCGTTCCGCGCCCGGCGGCCACCGCTGCCCGCGATGGTGGCCTCGCTGCTGGGCGGCGGCGGTGGGGCCCGCGGGGGGACCTTGCCGGGCGCCTGGCTGTGCGTGATGGCGCTGCTGCAGCTGCTGGGCTCGGCGCCGCGGGGCTCCGGGCTGGCGCACGGCCGCCGCCTCATCTGCTGGCAGGCGCTGCTGCAGTGCCAGGGGGAGCCGGAGTGCAGCTACGCCTACAGCCAGTACGCCGAAGCGTGCGCGCCGGTACTGGCGCAGCGCGGTGGGGGCGACGCTCCGGGGACCGCCTCCGCCGCCTTCCCGTCGCGCTGGCGCTGCCCGAGCCATTGCATCGCGGCGCTCATTCAGCTCAACCACACGCGCCGCGGTCCCGCGCTGGAGGACTGTGACTGTGCGCAGGACGAGAACTGCAAGTCCACCAAGCGCGCCATCGAGCCCTGCCTGCCCCGGACGAGCGGCAGCGGCGCGGGCGGCCCGGGCGCGGGCGGGGTCATGGGCTGCACCGAGGCTCGGCGGCGCTGCGACCGCGACAGCCGCTGCAACCTGGCGCTCGGCCGCTACCTGACCTACTGCGGCAAGCTCTTCAACGGGCTGCGCTGCACCGACGAGTGTCGCGCGGTCATCGAGGACATGCTGGCCGTGCCCAAGGCGGCGCTGCTCAACGACTGCGTGTGCGACGGCCTCGAGCGGCCCATCTGCGAGTCGGTCAAGGAAAACATGGCCCGCCTGTGCTTCGGCGCCGAGCTGGGCACCGGCCCGGGCAGCAGCGGCTCGGACGGCGGCCTGGACGACTACTACGACGAGGAGTACGACGACGAACAGCAGCGCCCCGGGGCCGCGGGCGCCGAGCAGCCACTGGACGACGACGACGGCGGCTCGCGCCCGGGCGGCGGCGCTGCGGGACCGGGCGGCCGCGGGGACCTGCCCTCCGGGCCCGGGCGCAGGAGCAACAGCCGCGGCCACCGCGCGGCGCCCCGGGGCGCTGGCACCGCGCTCGGCTCCATCTTGTTGCTGCTGCTCCGGCCGATCCTCTAGTCGCGCCCGCGCCGGGCACCTGCGGCCGGCCGGGGACCGCGAGCGGAGCCCAGGGGCACCCCGGGAACCCTCCAGGGCGACTCGGCCTGGCCAGGGTCCTTACTGCCTGCACTCTTCCACCTCCTCTCCAAGCTCGAGGTCTTGGATCTCCTCCCACCCCGCCCCGGCTCCAGAAACAGCTCAGGGGTCGGGCTGCGGAAGCCAAACCTGGGGTTCCGGACACCCTGCAGGAAACGGCGCGGGAGACAGGACCGAGTCTGCAGGGTGCCGACCTCGGGTCTTAACAGTTCCGAGGGACTGCGCTTGGGGGTCAAGGACACCAAGGGGCTGGTTATTAGCATTTTTCTTATGAGGGGGTGAAGTAGTGCTTGTGGACAGTGAGGACAGAGCAATCGTAAGTAAAAAGTCCCACTTAACGATCCATTGATTACTGGGTGTCAGCGCCCAGTGTTCAGTGAGGAGTGGTGGGAGGTGGCGATTGCCCCGGGAGGGACTCTTAAATTAGTTTCTGATAACTCTGAGCCCTTGACCTTAAGTTTCATTGCTATTATTTTGATCTTTCAGCACATTTCTTAGGGTTAAGAGTCCAAAAATGCTGATCTGAAGAGTTACTATGGCATTGAACAATGCCGCTTTTTATTTAAAAAGCTCTGCACTGCCATCTGTGAAAGGCTCTTTATGTTTGCGTTGCTGTCAGTTTTTTCTTTACATCAAGAAATCGTATGTTCAGATATGTGGAGAACATATATTGTGTCTGCCCCTATCAGGGTGCTAAACCTTGGTACATCCTATATAAAGTGTATTGAGACTGGGGTTTGTTACCAGTTGCTGTACTTTGTATATATAATTTTTATAAATTGTATGCTTCAGAAATAATTTATTTTTAAGAAGAAATCAAAAGTTTTAAATCTACATCCATGTTAAATCTTTTATTCCCGGAAATGTATAGAACCCACTTGTCACCAGGGATCCAAATCCAGAATCCACTTGGAAGTGTGGTCTGTTGAGAACAGCCTTAAAATGTACAGTGTATTTTATAGATTGCAAGTAACATTCTTATTTTTGAAAGAATTTATGGACATTGTAGAAATGTATAAATGCATTTCCAAACTGCCTTAAACATTGTATTTTTATAGACCTCATTTTTTAAAGTCCTATGATTTAAATAACTATGGCTTTGTGTATTTTTTGGTTGTTTTATTAAAATGTGTACATCAGTAAAGAGATTATAAACAATGAATATTGTGTAGTTCTTTCCAGAATTTAACCCAGGAACAGGTGATAAGGGGTGTCCAAGGGCCACTGGCAATCCTCCAAACATCAGTGAGAATAAAATGCAATATGAGACATGAAATGTGGACGGTTTCTGCCTTTAATTTAGTGAAGAGTTAGACATCTGTAAATGAGGCAGCTGAAAAGACATGTGACTGGCCTTACTTGATTTTTTTCAGTGTCTAGAGAATTCACAGAACTGTCCTGTGCGTAGTTTGCACATGCCCCCTCCCTTTCCTTGGGTGCTGCCCACCCCCTCCAGGAAGCCCCTACCTCTAGGAGAAGTCTTAAGACTACTAGACCTTCTCAGGCAATCAAACATGCAAGTAACATCTGTTACCAATCGAGCCCAGGAAACATACAAGACTCAATACTTCAAAGTCTTTTTCACACTTTTGGTGAAAAAGTACAAAATTTGTTGCAAAACATTCCCCAGAGCAAAAGTAAACACACTGAGGAGAGGAATAATTACCAAAACTTGTAATATTTTTGTGAAGAGTTGTTTAGCAGTGGGCTGAAGGCTGGGCTTCTGCCAGAGCTACTGATCTACACTCAAACGCCCTTAGATAAATAATTACACTCTTAAGCTGTGTCGAGTGCGGATACACTTGACCTTGTAAATAGAAATGTTTGCAGTAGGAATAAACTCCAGCATTGGAAAATCTTTTAAACATTAACACAAAAGAGAGCGCTCTGTCCTCTGGGGATTTGAGCCTGAACCTCGCCAAGCTAGGCACTTGCAAGGGGGGGAAAAAGTTTATTTATCTTCTATTCCTGGTGTTTATTTAAAGCTTTTCATTTTAAACGCCATGATTGGAAGGCAAGTCAGGAGTTTAAAAGTCACCACAAATAAACTGTGTCTGAGGGGTCGACAGATTAGCAAGATGTGGTGTCTCTTTATTTGATATTAACATGTGCTGAGAAAACATAACCAGATTTTTCTGCTGCCTAAAGTAATTAACAAAGCTCTGCCCTTTCCAGCTTCCTCCCACCCACTCCCACCCGCTATTGCTTGCTAGGCTTCTTTTCCCTCAAACTCACTCTTTTATCGGGTTTTATGGAGGAATTCCGAGCACGTCTTGGTGCACCTGAAGCAGAGTTTATATGTACATGCAGATCTTCACAAAGTGTAAGCTATCTGTCCAGCGGGCAGAGCCTAAGAGAGCAGCGTGGGGTTGGAATCTTCAGTCACCTGAATGGTTGAGTAAACATATTGTTAAAACAAAGCTGAGCTCCTTGTTTCTTTGGGAAGTGAACAAAGAGTATTCCAAGAGACTTGTAAATGAAATCAGCTTTCTTTACCAAAAAAAAAAACACAAGAGGAGTTAGCAATGCTCCTGCCTTTATCCTTAAATATATTTAAATCATCTCCATCTCATGTTATTTTAACACATTCTTGATGAAAAGTTAAGTCTTTGTCCCAGTAAAAGGCCCAGTTTTCCCCAGTAAGTAAAAGGCATTAGCACTAGAAAAGGCCTGATAATTAACTGCTACTATAAACTCACAACTTGATTTTACAGGGTCCTGTCAAAAGCATCTGCCTGGAATAAATCAACACAGCCAGCTCTTGAAGAGAGAGGACAGGAGGCTTTATGCTTTCTTCCTTTAAGAAAGTGAAGACTGATCTGTAGTCCATTTTGCGTAATTTAAACAATTATGCACCAGAGCCCAGAAGCCCCTGGCCTCCCTACAGATCTGGTGGTTTCCCGAACAGGTTGCTGAAATGTCAGAGCTCTTGCACTGCTGATTGTGGGGTTGTGTGTTGCCATGTGCTTCTAGAGAGAAAGGAGTTTTACAGATGTTGACATCTGTAATAGTTCACAGTCTCCAGGGAGCCCGTTGGAATTCTGGACATTTGGCCTTCTCAAATGTCTCCTGGAACATGCCTGGAACTACCATTACTGAGAGAAAAGGTATCCAGCTTTCCTTGAGAACTCTCGCAAAGTGCGCCCCCCCAGAAGTTTTCCAGAGAGGAAGGGGCCCCTTTCCCTTTCGGACTCCATGTAAACTCCTGTGTCCCCATAGCCTTTCCCATTTCCCCAGCTAGCAGGTTGGAATGCTCGGTGACAGTTTATTTGTCTTTGGAGGCACTTCAGTGACAAATGTTTAAGGGAGTGTGGGACAATGGTGGAGAACAAGGGGGCAGTTCATTGAGCTGACAGTGACCATACAGTAAATAGGAGGAGGTTCAGGCTTCACTGCCCACCCAAGCACACAGCAACGCTTTTGTGTATGACCACAATGGACGTAGCATAAGGTCTCTGTTTATTTTTAACAATATATAGCAGTGTACATGGCCATGCACTTACATAAAGTGGAAAAGTGGCTCCAGGGAAGTAAATTCTGCTGAGCAGCAGGAGAACGCTGTCCTTGGGCAGCTCCGCTGCACACATCCACAGGGAAGGAAGCAGCTGTTGACTCCGACTGTCATAACTTCACGGGGCCACACATCTGGATGTTACCATGGACCTCCAGCAGGGTCCCAGTGGAGGAAGACCCAACAGTACATGCCTCTACCCTGAGGTCAAAAGAAACCACATGGCGTGGGGGTTTCTCTCCTCACCCCATGTTCCCACCTTCACCCCATCCCACAATGTTATGTGGCACTGAAGAAATAGACCAAAGACTCCAGAACTTTCTAAGACATTAAGCCCTATTGGGAATCTCTCTACAGTAGCTTCAAACTTTGGCTTTGCCTTATGAGTTTGCTTGGAAACTCTCTAGTATAACTTCATGTTTCTGCTTTCAGAGCTGGAGAAAGAAAAGGAGAAATTACTTCTTTGACCTCTTACACCAAAGAACATCAGAATGTTGTCCCTTGACCTGGTTTTCCCAGCTACTCAAGCAAAGTTGTTGGGAGCCTTGTGCTCCACATGCCTGGTGGCCAGAGTCCTTGGGGAGGGCCGGGCTCCGCCTGTGAGATAAGCTGGGCTTCACTGTACTGCATTTGAGAGACTGCCACTGGAGGACAGTGCAAAGTGCTCACCCTCACTACTGCAAGGACAGAAGTAATGTGCCACTAGCAGAAATGCCTTCTAAGGCATCCATTTAATCAATTTCTTAAATAACAGAATGATCTACTACAAAATAGTGGACTGTATACACTATATTTTGGCACAAAGATGGTCATTCTCCCACTAGTAACCAGGGCTCTAAATAAATGATTTCAACAATGTTTTATTAAAGGACGACAAGAGCCCTCGAGCTGCATTAATCGGGGAGAAGTCGAGTGGCACTTTTGTTATGGAAATGTTAAGCACATAATAGCACAGCCAAACAATGCGCAGCCACTTCATTCTTTCAGCCATGCTGACACCTCTTAAAGAGGAGCTGCAGGGAAGGATGTGGGAAAGATCTGCTTTCCTAGAAAGCTTTCAGCTCATATTTTGGAGGGCTACCTCCAAACCCTGTGTCACATGCATGGGACAGAAGCTAGAAGGGCTGCGGGGAGAGAGAAAGGCTCTCTACCTGGTATTTTAAAAGCACAGGTTCCCCTGTAAAACCAAGTCTACAGTTCTTGACATGGCATTAGCCGGAATAATATTTTGCTGAGTAGGGTAAGTTCAGTTTTTTAAAGCAGAGGATGACTCAGCTGTCCTCCATGGTTTCAGGGTACACCACAGGTAGCTATTCTGTAAGTAGGAGGCGTTCTAAACCTCTCAGCAGGTGAACACACAGTGTCGCACAGCGTCACCCAGCACCGCTTCAGTTCATAACCAAAATCATATAAAATGATCACATATATTCCCAGGCGCTACAAGACCTTCACTCTGTGTGTATCCTTACAAGCATATTTCACTGTTATAAGTTCATAGGTTACTGGAAGTTTCTTGGACCCTAGAGAGGGTAACATCTCACAACTATGCTACACTGTATATTTGATTCCATACCATATCCATCAGACATTACTGCACACCATATCCATCAGATTTCAGGCCTTTCTTGAGGGCAATTCTTTTCTGAAAGTGGCTGCCTTCAACTTTCAGTTTTAATCCATATCACTTCTTACCTGTCAAGTAGTTCCACCTATTTGTGGCATTTTTCTATAGCAAACACTGAAGTCAGCTTTTGTGATGGCTAAAGTTTAGGTCTGTACTCGTGAGCAAGTGCTGGGGGCATTAGAAGTTGCTGCAGGCGTGCACTGTGGGGGGAACTACAGGCAGCAGTGCCCTTAGGGACGTGACAGTGCCATGTCCCTACACAAGGTGCCAGACAGGTTGGGGACACAAACACACAAAGACACAGAGAAGCAAGGACAGAAGAAGGTGGCTCAGCCAACATCACTTTAAGAAAGCTTCTTAGAGAGAGTGACGATGAAGGTGAGTTCAAGGTCAGGTGCAAGAGTTCGCCTCTAAGAGGAAGGTGAGGAGGAGCAACTGCCAAAGCAGTAGCTGGAACTGCATGGTGCGGCAGTGCCCCCTGCACACACACTACGGCCAAAGTGTGACTGAGGACACAACAAGGCCCGGCCCGGGAGAGATGCCAATGCAGGGCCATGGAAACCTTGAAGGTCATGGCAGGGTGTGGACTTTCCCCTACACAGTGCAGAAGACAGGGAACATCTGAGGGTTCCTAGCCGAAAGATCCAGAAACACAGCATTCTGTGCAGAACGTATAAAGGTTCTGGGAATGAAGACCAGAAATGCAACATTAGTAAGCAGGCCACCACAGTGTCCAGTAGAGAAAGATGAGGCCATGTGAGGAAGAAGGCAGATTCCAGACCCTGCAATAGGTCAGACATTGGTATAGGAGTGGGGAGAAGCCAATAAAACTGCTGCTGAGGTTTTGGCTCAGAAAACTGATCAGAGGAACCACAGTTGGTCGAAGGAAAAGAAAGTTACATGGTAAGTGATGCTGGAGGACGTTTCAGATATCTGCTCGTGGTGCACTGCAGGACACCAATTCTGAGCCTGATGCTCAGGCAGTAATGGGCTATACTCATCTCACAGAGCTTGAGGAAGGTGCGCAAAGGAGCAGTCACCGAACGACTAACCCGGGGCGGGGTCAGGAAGGTCTGAGCAGCAGGATTCTGTTACATGCATCATTGTTTTCAGAGCATTTTGGAAAGCTGGTTTGGTGGTCCTGAATTTCCTCAGTACTTCTTTGTCATGGAAGTGTTTTATTTTTCTAGTGATTTTGAAAGATGGTTCTGCAGAATATGACAGTCTGGGGTGGACATTGTTTTCTTTCAGGGCTTGAAATACTTTAGTTCAAATGCTTGACTTGAGGGTTTGTGTTGAGAAGTCTGCTGTGATTCAGGTGGATTTTCCTTTAGTGGTGATTTATTTTTTTTCTCTAACTGATTTTAATATTCTGTTTTTGTGCTGAATTTCTGGAATCTTGATTATCTTATGCCTTGGTATGGATTTATTTGTAGTGGCCATTTGGAATGAATAAATTCTTTATTCATGTTTGGAAAGTTTTCTGTCATTACTTCTGTAAAGAGGTTTTTTATGGCATTTGTGCACTCTCTGGCTTTCTTATTGACTCCAATTAGTCTAATGTTCTTCTTTGCTTTGTCTTGAAGCTGTTGCATTGAATTTTTATCTCTATTGCTATTTTTAAGATGCTGATTTTCATGGTGGCTAACTGCAATCCTGTCTTCTAGATCTGATATTCTATCTTTGTCTTTATTCAATCTGTTGCATATACTTTTTGTGGAATTTTTAATCTCCTGGATTTCTGTTTAGATCTGTTTCATGGCTTCCATTCCTTTCCTATGTTGGGTATTTATGGTTTCCATCTTGTACTTTTTTTTTATCTGTGTCTACTCTAAGTTTGTTGGGCATGTGTTGTAGTCAGAGTTTGCAAGAAGTACAAGACAATAGAAACACATAATTTATAGCATTATTTATAATAGTCACCCAAAGAGTTAAATATAAGAAGTACAATAAATCTGTCTATACACTAAAGACCTAGAAAATCAAGCTGGGGGTCTGGATCCCGTGTCAATAACCTGCATGAGTTCAGCTGAAGACCTAGAGCCCATGACAATGACTCATGCAAGTCTATTTCACAGATCTGCACTGGGAAGGCCCAAAAGTCAGTGGTGGAAGCTACAAGTCTAAGCCAGTGAGATGAAGGATCTATGGAAGTAGACTGAGGGATCTATACTGGAGCCAAGAAGTGATGCTCCAAGTAAGGACCAGAGCAGCTCCAAAAAGTACCACAGCCATCTCCAGCGACAATGACTCCAAGCTCTTCCAAAGATAAGAACAGCTGAGTTCATATCAGGAAGCCAGAGTGAGAAGCTTCTCCTAAAGGTTGAACAGCATGCCATCTCCCCCTCTGGAGACAGGAAGCAATGCTCAAACTTAGGACCAGAGCTCCCCCAAAGTGAACTGCAGCCATTCTCAGTGGCATCAAGACCTGAGCGTCTCTGATGATGTGAACAGCCAGGTTTGTATCAGGAAAGAAGCTCAACAACTCCTCCAAGGGAACCAATGGTAAGAGGAGAATCAGTAGCACCACAGAGAACCAGCAACACTACTTCTTCTTCTCCAGTTCCTTCTATCTTGGCAACCATCCTCAGCTGGGCATCACGCAGCACCACACTGGTTCAGTTCAGCTGGTGTGACAAGCTGCCCACCAGTTATCCATCCACCACACCATGTCTTTCATTTTGACTGTCATTTCTTTTTTTACATGAGAGATGTTTTTCTGTAACCATTTCCATGTTTTTTCACTTCTGCTGCTATCATTTCAGCAATTTCCAGAATGAAGCTTTTAGTTTCTTATACCTCATTATGCTTTGGAGTTGTCCTGGGCAGGATAGAGGTCTATGGTTGCATTTTGCTTGTGTTTTGTCATTTTTTATTTTGGTTTTCTGTGCTGGTGCTGTTAGATTTCTTATTTTAGGTAGCTTTATCACTAATATCTAGGTTTCTCTGTGAATTGTCTATTCCTTAGAGATGTTTTCAAGGTGTAATTGGTTCTTTGTCTGTCCTGTATCATGCCTTCCAATTTATTAAAGACAAGATGTTGGTATCTATTTGGCTCAGTACGCTTTCCTTTGGACTGGACTATGGTGATGTTTATTATCCCAGTCAATCACAGTGTTATCATAGGGAGAAAATCTGATTATAGCATGTGTGACATCCTGGCTAAAGTAGTACAATTAGCAATAATGATAACATAAAATATTTAATGTGGTACCTTATACTACAGGAGCAAGATCTATAGTTATATAACAAAAGCCAACATACACCAGGAACTTGAATGCAATGAGTTTCCCACTGGTGGATTAATTTTATCCTGACTTGGGGGTATTTAAAAGGGACAGAAGACCAAACAGAAAGGTGAATGAGGACAGATATAATAGAAGCAAGGTTATAAGGCAAAGGATGATTATTCAAGTTTTGGGAAACTGGAGGGAAGTACAGGAGAGAAAGAATGAAAGAGGAAGCAAAGGAATATTGAAGTGAACCAGACAGGAAAGAGATTATGTCCACTCAAAGGAGAATGTCACAAATCAAGAGAGACAGCTGAGGGAAGAAAGAAAGAAGGCAAGTGGAACAAAACAAAAATCAAGGTAAGAAACCTAAACAGAAAAAAAGAAAAATCAAAAACCAAACCAAAACCAAACAAAAAGCTCACTAGCCAGACTGAAAAAGGAAAACCTCTCAAGCCAACAAATGGAAAATAGTAAAATTCCTCAGGTGGGGCCAGGGATTTAGCTCAGCGGCACAAATGCCTGGCTTGCAAGCACCAGGTCATGAGTTCAATCCCTGGTACCAAAATAAAGTAAAATAAAATAATTCCTCAGTTGTCCACAGTTGTCCAAGGCAGGTCCCAGAAATGAGCTGTGTAACCCCACCAAGTTTGCATAGGATTTGGGTTGGGTTTGGAGTGGTTCCTGGCCTCTGGTGGTGGGGTCTTCGGCTGGTCTTTGGCTGACGGTGCTGTGTGTGTCCCCCTCTCCTTCCTGTGCTTGTCTCTACAGCGCTCTCAGGTGGGGAGGCCCAGGCTTGCTCCGGGACCCATGCACAGTTAGCTCCTTCTGGACCTTTTGCAGCCACCGCTGCCCCACATGGTTGCTCATGTTGCCGGCAGGGTATGACCTTGTCTCTCCACAGGCCAACGTCCGCACTGATGGGGAATGCAGGTGGTTCTGGATCCTAGATTCAGCAGGATTCCACTGCCTGCTTCCCACCTGCCGGTGGTCCACTGTGATTGGACGGCT
The DNA here is from genome assembly GCA_004027455.1 of Hydrochoerus hydrochaeris. Lineage (NCBI taxonomy): Eukaryota > Metazoa > Chordata > Mammalia > Rodentia > Hydrochaeridae > Hydrochoerus > Hydrochoerus hydrochaeris. Next base: position 136,267 of record PVLA01004872.1, read on the forward strand.
TTTTCTCCTTCCACTCCAGGACTTCAGCAGCAAGGTGACCCAGGACGGCTTCGCTGCTGGGGCTCACCCTCAACCCTTCACCTCACTCCCCAACTGCTGGTTGGGGGGGGGTCTCTTGGGAAACAGTGACCTGCTGCACTGGGCCTGCTCCATAGAGGTGCACTGGGCCTTCTCTTCCAGGGCACCAGGAACAAATCTTAACAAGTAAAATGAATTGACTGAATTTCTAAGGAAATGTAAATACACAATAGCCATCATAATACTAGTAGTAATCACTATTATAATCAGATAGCTCTATCTGGAATACAAAAACTACCAAGATCATTCCATCGCATTAAAATAGCAGTGAAAATAACCAGAGATTATCAGTGTTATCAGTAACTGTGTCTAAGAATCACTACACACAGTGCTGAGCACATAACATGTGTCCCACCACTTAATCTCTGCAGCTTAATTACCACCACTTTGCAAATGAGGAACTGATGCTTAAATACCTCGGCCATGGTCTTTCAGTGAGAAATTGGGCGAATATGTCATTAAGTCGGTTTGTGTGCAAGTTGAGATCTTGATTTTTTTTTTTCTTTTATCACAGTGAGTCTCAAAACACAGAAGGCGTGGAGTTGAAGAACTTCTGAAATTTTGGGCCAATCTGCAAGGATGTTACCTCCGGCCCCGCTGAGGGGTGTTGTTTAACAATGGAAACTCTGGGAGAACCGTCTCTGTAGGCAGTTTCCGCGCTGTGTAAACACAGAGGAGTAGCTGCTGCTAAGGACAGCTACAAAGAAACAAGGCAGCACATCCACACCCGCCGCCGTGTGCTCGTCCTGGTGACCGAAGGTCGCGCGCAGCGCGGGACTCGGTCTACGGCAGAAGCTGTACCGCAGCGTAGCAGCCAAGGCCGCGCAGCGGCCCGCGTTCTGCGACTTGCGTATCTACACGCTTTACGGCCTCATCAGTGAACGTTATCTTACTTTCACAATTAACACCTTTAAAAAATAATCTCTGGCCTCGTGAAGAAGAAACCGGAGACGACGGCTGTAGCCCTGAGGCCCGCCCCCCACCGCCCGCTCCCTCCTACCCTCGCACCCCTCCTTTTCTCCTGATGAGACGATACTTTCCCAAGCAGAAAGTAACACTGGAATTGTTCTACTTGGAAAAGTGTATGGCTTATGAAACAAATCAGAGCACAAAAGTTAGAATGAGGGTATTCTCAAGAAAGTAGTGACCTCTTGGCCTACGCCTGCTTGGTTGCAAAGCTTCAGGCTCTGGCGCTTTGGCACCCTGGGGCCGGCCCTGTGCCCGAGCGAGCGGCTGCGGGCCAGGCTCCTTGGGCAGTGCAGTGTGGAGCACCAAGCCCCGCTTTGGATCGCGCCTTCTCCTCTTCTGTACTGAGAACACTCTTCCTTTAGCAAAGAATAACTTCACTTTTCCCTTTGCGTCCAGTCATTAAAAATTTTATCTTTCCTTTCTGAAAGTACCGTCATTCCTTATGAACATGCACTGGCAAATGCAAGCCTTCATACAACAGCGACCTTTACTTTGGGATTTTAAATGTATTTTTTGAGAGGAATGAGATCCTACTGTTTTTCAGTATATTAAAAAATACTGTGTATTAAAGCGTAGTTGTCTTATTCTAATGAAGGTTTTTCCGTTTTATTTTGTTTTCTTGTTTTTGTTTTTGCAGTGTTAGAGGACTGAATTCAGGGCACCATGAATGTTGGGCAAGTATTCTGCTCTTGAGCCCTTTCGTGAAACCTGAGGCAAAGTTAGACCAAAAATGTTTTGGCACTTTTTGTGGGTTAAAATAAGCCCTGATTCTTGGGATGTGCTGGAATAGAACACACTACTATAATCTGGAAGGACAATTGATCTATAATGCCTGAGTTAACTGTAACATTTTATACTGTGAATTGTTTTTAAAATAAGCATTAATAATCTCTAGAAATAAACAAATTCATATTTCTTTTAAATCACCAAATAGAATCCTGATTCAGTCTGTGAATTTTTCTCATCTTCTAAAATTCAAGCTATTGAAACCAGTATCATTTATAACAAAGCAAAATAAAACACTACCAATATTAAGATTACTGGCTGGGCATTCTTGGTTTTATCATTTGGCCTCTGCTGCATCATAGACTACCTCAAAACTTAGTGGGTTAGGTTTTTAATCATTTATTTCATCACAATTCCACAAATCAGCACTTTGAGTGGGTTCTACCAGGCAGTGGTTCTTCTGGCTCCTCTGGGCCACAACAGCTTGGGTGAAGGGGAGGACTGCTTTCTGGTGGCTTCCTTCAGGTCTGGCCACGGGTGCAGCAAGCAGGAGAGCTGGCCCCGGTGTTTCTGTCATCTAGGAGTTCAGCCCCTGGTCACTTACTGTGGCATTGAGATCCCCCAAGCATCACAGCCATGGAAGGTCCAGTACAAGCACTTTTCAAGTCCCTGACTGTGCCAAATTTGCCTTACCCTGTGGCCCATCAGCTCACCACCCCAGCCTCACTGCAGGGTAGAGGTAGAACTGAGCCTCTCTGCCAAAGGGGTGCAAGGCTACATAGCAAGGAGTGCGTTTGGCAAGGGGAATGGTTGCAGCAGCCACTCTGTAAACAGTCTTCCAGCATAATGAGTGGTTTTCTCTGGGTTCTGTTCTTATGTCTTTAGCTGGCACAACAGAAAGAGGTACGGGAGTGGTTGATAGGCTTTGTTTTCAGAGTTTATAGAATTCAGAGCCAAAAAGCCAGAAAGAACCTGAAATAATGTTCTATTTTACTTAAGAAAGAATTACGATCTAGTGAGATCATTCATTTTCTTCTGCTTCAAAATATTTTACATAAGGCTTCAAAATCATGTTGCCTTCCAAATGAGGTTCAGAATCAGCCTGTAAAATTTCTAATTTCTTTGAGATTTTATTATAATTTTAAATGAAATTGTAAGTAATTTATAGTTCAACATGGAGACAATTGATAGCTTTACAATACCTTCCTATCTTTTCAGTTAAGCACTATATTGATCCATAAACAATTCTTATTGAAAGTTTTAAAAAATTTTTCTTATTTAAGTCTTTGTATTTCTTCACAGACTTATTTCTAGGTATTTTATAGTTCCTGGGATTATTATTGCTACAATACTTTCATTGAGTGAACAGTAGGATACTCCCAGTTGTTGTGTTTTGATCTTGTATCTAAACATCTTGCCGAAGTCTAAGGGAAACCATTCCAGGGTTGAGTGATTTGCTAAAAGGGTTCACAGAACTCAGCAAAAGCTATTGCGCTCATAAATGTGATGCAATACAAAGGAAGGATGCAGACGAAAGAAAGCCAGGGTGAAATTCACAGAGCATCCATCCCACTGCCATCTTCCCCCATGTCAGAAGACGTGGGGATACACATGAGTCATTACCACCCGGGATTCACTCTGTAGGCATGATCATGTCACTGATCGCCAAACTGGCTGATCTCAGCCTTCAGGTCAACCAATTCCCTGTGATCCGAAAATCACATAGTTGATCTTCCTGGTGCTGCCATCCCATCCTAAGTCCCATGGTTACCATCTGTTCAGCCAAAGGCAAGGCCATCTCCTAGGAATAGAGAGCAAGGCAGGCCCCTCCTGGAGGAAGGTTGACACCTTGACTCTATAGAAGGTTGTGTCTATCCATGTACTGCATGTTAGATATCAAAACACATGAATTTTTAAATATGTATACACTTTAATACTGTTTTAAATCCTTGCATGTTAACATAATGTATTTTTATTCTTGTCCAAAACAGAATGTTGTAACAAGACCATTACTGTTGTAAATGTTGCCAAAATACTATAAGGCCTAAAGGTGCTAGAACCTCCAAATGCTCCTGCAAACACACACACACACACACACACACACACACACACACACATACACAATCTGACTTCAGACAGGCAAGTACATTTTATTTTATAACATTAAATGAACTATATTGTTAATACCATCATGATATAAAATTCTTTGTTTTCTTGTAACTTGTAGAAGTTATCCTTGGAGAAAAAAGTTGTGTCTCTGGGTCTGGTACCAAGTTGGGTGGATGTCATGTTACAGAGAGCTAAACCCCAGGTTAGCAGAACCTATCAATAAGGTGTAGTTTTCTAAAGTTCTGTTTTTGCATCAATAGGATATTTTCATAAATGGCAACAAATTCTGTTATTTTTCCTTGTATTGTACTTATTTATTTTTGATAAATGTTTGCATATTTACAAGTCTAATAAACACAGTTTTCAGTTGGATATGGTGGGGCATGCTTTATAATCTCAGCACTCTGGGAGGCTGGGGCAGGTGGATCATAAATTTAAGCCCAACCTGGATGACCTAATGGCTTAAGGGAGGCCCTAGGTTTTCATACTGAAAAACAAAAAATTCTCTCACAGTTATTCTTGAAAATAAAAATGGTGCTTCATAGTTTTAAAAAGTCACTCACTCTATGTAGCAGACATATTTATGCTTCCCATTTCATCACACAGAATATTTTTAAAATGTTCCCTCTAGAGTTGCAATTGAACGCAGTTTAATTTCTCCATTAAAAGCCATTCGTAGGTGAACCACTAAAGTCTATGTGCAAGTACATAGCAGAAGATATCCATATAGTTTGGTGCATTTGACTTTCTTTGTGCTGTTACAAGTGGTTTTACTCTCCAGTGCTTTTGCTACATTGCTTCAAACAAATGTATGTCATGCAGGGCATAGGGAAAGAGGGCCTGGCTTGGACTGACCTGCTGCCCTGAGGTGAATCGTGAAAGCCACTCAGAAGTCTGTACAGCACTTTCTGAACACTACTTGTGATGGACTTTTTTCTTTGTAATATTTATGAAATGTGTGTCTCATGATTACTTTCATGACTTACTTTCCCAGTTAGAATTTCCAGTGAGAGAGTAGGGCTGGTTGGTGGCTGTTCTTATATGCTGACTTCAGGGCTCATATTTGTCATATTTTTATCATAATGATTGGTATAGGTTTCCAGGATATCCTCTGAGGAGTTAAGAAATTTTCTTTTCACTTTCTTTTTCTTAATATTTTCTTTTGAGAAGTTCTACTTATTGAACAATTGTTGACTTATATCTTTATAAAGATTTTTATATAGATTTTTAAAAACATAAAATTGTATTACATAAAATATTCTCTTTCAGCTTTTTTACTCTCATGTCTTCATTCTTAACTTCATCTGTGACTTCTTTTGAGGGTTTTGCATATATTATTGTTTTTTGCAAACAGCAAGTTTTGAGTTTCAGCTACTAAACTTTTGCTCAGAGTTATTCTTTCTCTTGCTAAGTTTCGGTCTTAATTTCATTCTTGTTTTTCTACTTTAGATTTCTTGTTCTTTTCCTAACTGGTTATTGATAGGTTCTGCTAGCCTGGGGTTTAGCCTGTAGCATGACATCCACCCAACTTGGTACCAAACCCAGAGAAACAACTTTTTTCTCCAAGGGTAACTTCTACATTCTCCTTCTCATTCCAGACAAACCTCCCACTCCCTTTTTGTTCCTGTGTTGAGCCCTCACCAATCCCAAGACTCCACAACCACCCAAGTGCTCTACCCTCAGACCCTAGTAAATCTTGGTTCCCTGTTGTGCACAAGCAGATGCTCCTTCAAATCAGCTGTTGATATGTAATTCTTCCCACCTCCCACACTCCTCACCAGCCAGACCTGATGAAAGTGGTTCTACTTCTTTGTTCTCGCTGAGAGCTGCTGCACCCCTATGAAGCTCTCTCATGCCCTCATTAAAGCCCTCTTCCTAGTTTGTCTCCTTCTTAGCTCTCCTGCACAGCTTTGGATTTAGTGCCAAAAATACTCAGTTAGCTCATTTATTTGTGTTTTTTGTGTCTTTTAGTAAGTTCATTTCTGAATGCTGCTAATTTTCCTTAGTGTAACTTTTGGGTCTTGGTCCACTGGTTTTGATATGCTATTTTCTTACCCTAATTATTTCCAAACAGTCCATCCTTTTTATTGTTTTGTTTTTGTTTTTTGTGGTACTGGGGATTGATGAACCCAAAGAACTGAGTGTGTTAGGTACTCTTAACTCTTATTTCCCTCAGAGTTATTAATAATTTAACCTCAGAATTATCTAGATTATTTTTAAATTTCTTACTTTTTTTTTTCTCATTTTATAGCACTGTTTGCAGTTTCACTTGTAATATAATACCTCTGCATCCTACTGTGACCCCTCCTCACACCCCAGCCCTCATCCCCTGCCCTGTGCTGGCAGCAGAACCCAGGCCCTAAGCACCCTACAGCTGTTTTGATGCCATTGTGTGTCAGGGTCTCACTAACGTTTTGGCTGACCTTGGACTTGCAATCCTTATGCCACAACTTCCTGAGTAGCTGATATTAGGCCACTGCACCCAACTCAATTTCTAATTTTATTTCTATATCTTTGTGTATATACAGAACGGAATCAAATTCAATCCTTAGGTTCAGTGTTGACCTCATTGGGAAATTGGATTTGGTTCCCCTCCAGTTCAGTTGGTGACCAGAACTGTGGAGAGAATTGAGTTCACAAACAAAGGTACCACTGTATTTTGAAGTGTGTGAATGCATTTAAGCTTGTGACATTGTATATCTATAGACTAAAATGACTTCATAATTTAAACGGGGAGTTTGTCCTCTGAATTGTTGTCTTTAACTTTATTTTATGTAATATGTTGCTACAGTTACTTTTACTTTGTTAATTTATATTGTTTTTAAGTAGACTTCACTTTTTGGTACCAGGAATTGAACTCAGGACCCTGTGCTTGCCAGACGAGCACTTGTGCCACTGAGCTACATCCCTGGCCCCATCTCACTTCCTTGTAGTCTGCACACACTGAAAATTTAGAAGGCACAGTCAATCCAAAATAAGAGAATAAACAGCATCCATAATAACACCTAAAGATCATTTACATTCGCATAAAACTTCCACTGTTGTATATATTTAAATAAAATCAAGATGGACAACACAAGTTGCTTTGCATGTGGTTACATTGTATCCACATTTCCTAAAACACCACTTGAAAAAGTGTGGCAGTTTCTTAAATCTCTTTGTTTCCCACCCTTCTATCTTGTAAAGTGTACAGTGGGTTATACTGACTTTTATTTGGTTGGTTAATTAGTTTAGTTTTTAAAATCTAATAGGGCTTTTTATCTCTTTATAGTGGTTTAAATCTATTTACATGTATTGATTCCTTGTTTATTTCAATTTATTTTTATCATTTTACTTTGTGTTTTACATTTACCATGCTCTGTTTATTCATTTGAATCCTGGACCTTTGCTGGGTAGAGCATTCTAATCTTCCGCTGTGTTTTCTTGCACCTCCTCCCTGCCCCACTGTTTGAGTAACTTGCACATCTATATCTTCTCCTGTTTATCTTCAGAGATAACCCGTGTTTAGCTACTATTTTCTGTCAGTGTCTCAAGTTAGTCAGTTTCTGTCTACTCCTGCTAGAGAAGACAGTAGCCTCTCCCTGGACCTCTTCTCTCTTCCTCCCTCCAGCTCTCACACTGTAGTGTACACACTGTTTCCTGTGCTTCTCTACTGCTACTTTATGAGCCATCTTGTACGAAGAAAATAGATATTACTGCTTTCTTTGTGGAGGAAAGCAAAAATAGAGGTATTAAGTTATATTTACTTTAAAGAGTTGTTACCAGAATTTGATGGAAAAGGCAAGTAAGAAAACTCATTTTACCAGCTAATGCCAAAGTTCCTCTTCTGGAAAAAGTAGCCTCCTTAGGAAGACTTCAGCAGGGAGATGGAAGGCTGAGTGAGAAACAAGACAAGAACTTTACTAGGGTCATAATTTGTGGTGGAGTGATCAGGCATGTGAGGAGAAGAGTGGGAAAGAAGATAACTGTGTGATATAGAGGACAATGATATGACGAGAGACAGGGCTTGAGGAAACATAACAGTTACGGGCTCCATAACTCTATTCCCATTATGAGAATAGAGTACTGATCTTGACTTTATCCACCCTGTGAAACTGACACGTGTAGTTCACACTGTTCTCTGAGAGTCTCACAAGTCTGCCATTCATCACTTCCTATTACCAAAACCATACTCTTGGCTTTGTATGTGATGCTGGAGCTCAATGCTCCGGACAAAGAAAGCTTTACCTCGCTATGGTTAGTGCTAGGGCAGAGACACAAAGGTTAAGAGGAGAGTAGAAAAATTAACCCTGAGAGTCAGTGCATTCTTAGAAAAAACACAGGACTCCATGGATGCAAGGGGGGAAATGTGGAGAGGAATGGGGCAGACGGTCAGTAAGTGGAGTCATTATGATCACCAGAGAGTAGAGGTGACAGTCCCCACTTTATCTCTGGCAGAGGGTAAGCTGTGAACCTCAAGAGCTTATACTGGAATGTTCATCCCATGTACCACAGGCTATGAGCTCAGGGTGGAGCTCAGGGTGACTGGTCCTTGGCAGCATGTCCTGTGTATCCAGAGCAAGTCAAATACGAAAGTGTTGTGGTTTGCATGAGTGTTTCCACAATGGTCTACATGTCAAGGTATGACTCCTTGCATGCCATTGAGATGTGGTAGTTGGGGTCATGGCCTGAAGGGGATTATGGCCTCTCACTTGCCTTGTCCTGGCTTATGGTAAGAGATTTGCTCTGCCACCCGCTCCTACCATGATGTGCTATGCTGGTCAAACACCTCAAGCCATGGCCCACCATGGGACCAGAAACCCCAGAACTGTCAACTAAAATAGCCTTGTTCTAATTATGATTTAAAGACCTTGGCCTTTTCATTGTAGCAATATAGGACTCACTAATACGAAGGTGAAACGGTGGTAACTGAAGCCACAAACCATACTACCTCAGTCTTGGAGACAGTCACTTAGAAAGTATCACTGCATTCTCAGAGCTCTTCTGTTTTTAATCTAAAAATTTCCATTAGAAGGGATAGTCAAGGCAGATTTCATTAACAAGAAGTTTAAGGATTCTTTGTGCATTACATTTACTTCCCTTACATTTTGACTCCTTCCCAAATCTCACTTTAAACATTCATTTTCATTGGAAGTTACAAAACACACAGAGCTAAGCCAAATCTTTTCAATTTATATGTCAGTGTTTATTAGGCCTGTGCTGGGCACTGTCCGTGCTACAGAGCTCTTCACCATCCCTGCCATCACTAACGGCCTTGTGAGGCACAGCCCAGGTGAAGGAGAACAGACCTTCAGTCACCTCTGCATTTTGGTCCACTGTCTCCCAGCCATCAGATAGACTTCGACAGGAACTGCATGAAGATGCTGGCACCTCACCTGCACGGTCTCAAAGGGTGCCTCAGGTGCCTTTGCCAACCACCCCCAGGCTCCTGGATGTTGGAGTATTGAGACGCCATTGTTCTAGAATAGCAGAATAACAACCTCCATTTCTCACCTACTCTTGTAACACACATTTTTGCAGCCTAGATGTAGGGTGTTCCCCAAGGCCAGGCAGGCTGTCTCTCCACAGTGAACCCCAGCTGGGTTCCCTTAGCTCAGATCAGCTCCGGTACTGTCTGCTCCCCAAAGGTGGCATCAGTTGGCCTGGGTGGGGGCTCAGTCCCAAACCCCCCACCACAGCCTTTGGACAGCAGCCAAAGCCCTCCATTGTGTTACTGCACTTCTGACTATAAATTGGAATTTCCATGAACACTACTTTGGGTTCAAGTACATTACAGAACTCAGGGAAACACTTGAACTGAGCAGCTTATTATAAATAATATTTTATAGGCTATAGAGGAAGAGATGCAGAGAGCAAGGTGGAGGAAGAGAAATGGAGCTTCCATGCTGCTTGTAGCCAGCCTCTATGGGCTGCTGGTCCCAAACCCGGTCCTTTTGGGTTTGCAAGGAGGCTTCATTTTGTAGGGATAATCGGGTGCAGTGCTAGCCACTGGTGATTAACAAAACTTCCAGCCGTCTCCCTTCCCTGGAGGTTGGAAGGCTGAGGCGGGTATTCTACTCTCTCATCTTATCTCAGTCTTTTCTGAGTAGTCCCAGTACTGGAGCTACCTAAGGTCAACTCATTAGCCTACAGAAAGATACTTACCACTCTGAAGGTTGAGCTATCTTAGGAACTGTGTGCTAGGAAATGGGAATGAATCTCAAACATCCATTTTACGATACCATACATTGACAGCAGCAATTTCCCCAGCTTTCTCTTTAGTTTTTTTGCTTCTGTTCTTACTTCTCTGGTCTCCCCAATTCCCCATCCATCAGCTTCATGTCCTTAGTGCCTCTCACCCTGTACTCTGCTTCTCTGTTTCACTCTTGATGTGGATTCCATGGCAGGGACATTTCTGTTCATGCAGCCTTCAGGGGGATGACACACATCTCTTGGCATGCATTCAAGCACAGAGAGCTCAGGTGTGTCTCTTGCCTGTTGATCTGGATATGCATTGAAGCCTAAACACCTAGTATGTGAGAATGTAAATTGGGTCATCACAGACATGATCAGTCAAATTAAAGTGAAGTCGTGCTTGAGACGGCATTATGACCAACACCCTTGCTTTGAGAAAGGGACGTCTACACACAAATGCATGCAGATGCACATGGAGGAGGCAGCCAGAGACTGGCAGAGGCTTCCACAATCCAGGAACACTGAGCTAGAGGAAGGCCCAAGCACCTGTGTCTCATGGCCTCCCAAGGACCAAGCCAGTCTGCAATGCCTCCATCCTGAATCTGGTTTCCAGAACTATAACACAAGTTCTGTTGTTTAAACCGTTAAGTTCACAGCCCTTTGATACAACAGCCTTAGCAAACTGAGATGGAGGGTTTGGAGAGAATTTGGATTTAGAGGAACAAAAGTTGTGGTTAAATGTTTAATCTCCTTCACTGAGAATCTGGTACAATTGGTGTATTTTTCTGTTAGACTTTGCTTTAAAGAAAGCTTATTACCTCTAAAATAAGTATTGCATTCCATCATGCTATTATGTTGTGTGATGGCAGCTCTTCCTAAGGTCATATTTATCTCAACAAGAACCAAAACTTTAACCCAGTATTTCCCATGTATGCACATCTATGAGAATTATCTAGAGAGCTTGTCCCAAATGCAAAGTTCTGAGCTCCATGCTAATAACCACTGTATCAGAATCTTTGAGGGTTGAACAGTCTACTGATCATACTTGGAGAAGCTCTGACATGAGCTGAAGGAATTGTGAGATGTCATGAAAAGTCTACTTCATGTAGGTCTTAGTTTGTTTCATGCTGCTGTTGTACAATATTACAGACTGAGCAGTTTATAAAGACCATGCATTTATTTCTTATGACTGTGGAGACTGAGAAGTTTAGGACTAATTCAATGAGTACTTTCGGGTTGCATCATTTCATGGTGGAAGGGGGAAGGTGAGAGAGAAGGGGTGAGGGAAGGGTACGGAAAGGAGGCAAGAAAAAAGTGATGAAGACCTAACTCACTGTTTTATCAGTATCCCATTCCTATAGTAACTAACCTACCCCTGAGACAATAGCATTAACAAATGCATAAGGACAGAGCTCTTATAATCTAATCACCTCTTAAAGATAACACCACTAGCCATGTTGCACTGAAAATTAAGTTTCTAGCACATGAACTTTGGAAAACAGGCTCAAACCATTGTTCCAGGGAGAGTGTTGAAATCCCATTATGGAAACAGTAACTTTCTAGCTAACATCTGAGGCATATTCCAAAAATAAAGCCACTTATTTTATGTCTTAAGATGCTATTAGAAAACTCCACAAAACACACACCATTATAGTTTAATGAAGGAAAAAATTACTACTAAATGGGTTATATTCCCAAGTAAAAGCCATAGCCTAGAAGACCCAGAAAATATTTATTTATTCTGTACTCTTGGGTATTGGTGAAAAAAAGCAGTGATTGATGGAGTCCCTGCCTTTACTGAGCTTACAGTTCAGGTGGGAAACCAAGGGCAGGTGAGAATTCTAGCTATTCATGTTGGTTACTTTTCTTTTGTTGCTGAGACAAAATACCTGACACCCAAAACTGAAGAAAGAAACATTATTTACCTCACAGATTGTGGAGGTTTCAGTCCATACTCTGCTGGCTCCAAGGCAGAGTGGCACATGGCAGAGGGCAACAGTTATGGCAGAAAACAACAAAAGTAGCAAGAGCAAGAAGGGAGGAGCATGGAGAAAAGACTCTTTCTGTCCTTCATATTGTATATAGGCCACACCCACCCCAGAGCAGGTGTAACTGTAATACCCATAATCCCAGCATTGGACCATGAATCAATCATAAACTCTAGAAGCCTGCCCCCATGACTACATGAGGCTTTGAGGGTGGGGAGACAGCCAGACATCAACCATAATGCCCTTCTTGTAACTCTGCCTTATACCATTGTGCTTTCTTCTCTTTCTGTAGAAAAGGGGATGTAGCGATACTGAAAATGCATACATATATATATATATATACATATATATATATATATAAAACACTTGTAGAGAACAAAAAGTTATTATTTGTCTGAATGCCAGATTTGAACCTTAAAGTGATAACTTTGCTCAGGAAAAATAGTACTCTCCTACCCACCCGGTGTGACTTAACCTCTCTCTTTAGACCCATTCTTTCTGTGAGCTTGTGTTAGAGAAGGAAACAGTCCAAGGCTGACTGGTATTAATTGTTCTCTTTAGCGGGCAACGCCCAGGACAAAGATGTGTTTCTGATTTTCTCAGTGATCCTAACCTTTCTGCAAGGACCCCAGAGAGATTAGATTTCAAGGGAAGATTTGATCACAGGTTTTCAAGCAAGATGGAAAGGTGCTAATAAAAGAATTAACATTCCAATCCACATTGAAAAGCAAATTAGAATGCCTGTTCATAACAACTGCTAAATATTACTTGCTATATTATTAATAAAATTTAGGAGACACTCAAATCATTGGACAAAATAAATTGTATTTTACTTTTAAAATGAGACCAAAATAATTTCCTCAATGAGAACTGTGTTAAAACCTAACACGATTATAACACACCATTTTACCAATGTTTGCACACATTTTCTTCTAATATACATAAGTGTATTTCTCAAAACCCAGTGGTAGATTTGAAAATAGAACTTTAGAGAGAAAACAGCAATCATCTACCACCATACACTCACTGCAGACAGGAAGGGACAAGCTATATAATTTAGCAGCAAAGTCTTGTTTTCTTCTAAGTTCCCAGTCTCAGATTTCAAGATTGTGTGTGTGTGTGTGTGTGTGTGTGTAGTTTTAGAAAGAATGATGAAGACACGGTTCCTAAGCTCACAGCCACTTTAAGAGGATACAACATGCCTATTAATAATTGTATTACTCTTCTATTCTTGCTAAGAATAATGATGGGCTGGAAGCATTGGCCCCTGAGCTGAATTTATCCTGAAATGTTTTCAATTAACTCTTGGCACTGGCAGGAAAGCATCAAACCTTTCCCAGGCTGAAATATGGAAAATCTGCAGGGAACATCTCAGCAGGAGAGGAATTTCATTAAAACACACACATCATAATCCACGACTTCTGCTCTCCCTTTAAGCCTCCCTATTGATAAGGAGTCCCTGGAGATTCTTCTGGATTTGCAAAAAGAAATGATTTCGCAAGATCTTTTCAGAGAAGTTGCTGTGGCCTAGTTCTTTGAATTACTAGCCTCTCACTGATGAAAAAATTGTCAGACATTTGGCACAACTGTGACTGCGCCATGCGAGGCCCGCCTGAGTTTCACGATCAGACAGCTGCTCTCTTCCTTTGTCTCTGTGGGATGTGACACCCAGACCAGTTTCCCAGGTCTCTCAAGTGACAGTACTGTCACAACCTGTGTTTTCATTGACCTGCTTAGAGGGATGAGAAGCAGCCTCTAATGCAACAGACTATCAACTTTCCAAGGTGTGAATCCATTTCTGAAAAACTCACACTGCCCTCCTGAGTGGTGCTGTTACTGGCAGAGTAGTAGGGGCCACGGGGGAGTGGTACGAGCAAAATACAGAAAATTATCTGAGAATTTCAAAATATGGGTCTCTGTCTGAACCTCCTAAACTAACTCGGCTTCTATATTCTAGTGTCAAATATGTCACAGGAGATGAAAAGAATCTCCTTTTCTCCATTGTGAGATCATAAGAATATGGATGCCACAGAGTCAGAAGTGCTGTGCTGGCAAAGGGAATAACCAGCGTGAAATGACTTCTCTGTTAGGGCTTTTTTTGGCCACATTAAAAAGCAAAACCTCAAGAGTCAGGCACAGCTGTAACCCAGCGATCCGGGAGGCTGATGCAAGAGGATCACAGACTTGAGTCCAGGTCACATATCAGAATAAGAAAGACCTGGGGAAGTAGCCCAATGGTGAAGGCCCTGGTTCAATTCTCTGTATGAAAAAAATATGGGAAATGGCACACACACACAAAAAAAAAACTACTAATACTCCTCAGAAACAAGGCAAATTGAGAAAGTATCAGAGCCAAGAAGAACCAAAGGAAATATGACAAGAGTGTATGGCTGATCCTGGGGATCCACACACATGGGTTAGGTAAAAGTAGAGAAATGTGAGAAAACTGAAGACCTAGCTAATAACAGTGTCACCTACAGATGTAAGGTGTTAATAATAGACAAAATCAGGTGATGGGGCGCCTATGCACTCTTTCTACTATCATCTCAATTTTTCTGTAAAACTAAAATTATTCCAAAAATAAAGTGTAAGTTGGAGTAATGGTACATGCAGTCTGGGTAATGTAGCAACTTAGAAAGACCTGTTCTCAAAGTAAAACAAATACATGAATGAATGTGGAGGAGTAGGGGATTTCTCGGTGTGAAAGCTTTGGGTTCAGTCTCCAGTGTCACAAAAAATAGAATAAAATAAAAAGTAAAGCATTTGTTGAAATTAAGAGGTGAACTTTTATGGATAGTATTTCATTCTAATGAAGGCAAAATCACATATGCATTTGAGAACAAAAGTATAAAGATGATTTATCTTGTTCATGTATATGTGAATGTGTGCTCTCACCTACACACACACACACACACACACACACACACCATGCACCTGCCACGATTTGCAAAGCTGATTATTTTACTGTGGCTTGTGTGTAGTGAAGGCTCAGCACAATTTGGCCCTAGGGGCTACCTATAGATTCCACCTGCTCAGTGTTTGTGAAAACCTTTCCCAAACACTATTCCCATGAAGTCACTTGTGCATTTAAAGATACAAGGCCACATGTTCTTCATCGAAGCAGGTGTCCTCAGGCATCCGGATGAGGGACGATGGAACAGTGTTCAGGTGTGGATGGTGGGGGTTTAACTGCCTCCAGGAGGTAGGACTGAGGGCCACAGCTGCAAAACCAGGTCTCTGAGCACAGACTCCAAACATTTCCATCTCCATTTTAGTCCATCTTGCCATCTGTCTGTCTGTCCACCTCCCCCGATTGCACTGCACATTATGCCCGAACACCTGCCATGGCTGCATTGGTCAGACTGGATCCTCCATGACCAAAGTTGTTTTGTTGAAGACCAACTTGCTAAATATTTAGGCTTAGACCTTCAAATGTGAGAAACCAAAAGAATTCTCAAAGAATCTGTTCAGTGCAAAGATGTAAATTTCCCAAGGGAGAGCAAAGCATGCCCTTATTCTATTATGTTCAAATTTTGAACAATGTAGACAAACGTTAAATCAGTCTGGACCCATGTGTTCTCCAGGAAGGGAGCCAAAAGGCTCCACTCTGGACGCTGACCCAGAACCACACAGTTCTGAACTGTACCCTCCCTCACTCCCTCCAGTGCCCAGAAAGTAGTTTCCACGGACCTAACAGCCTTTTCTAAGCTCAAGATTTTGTTAGACATCATCTCAGCTGAGGCACAGGCAGTGTATGAGAGAACACTGCAGAACCAAGCTCAGTTTTGCTTCTGTTCTTGCCACCATTCATCACAAGGTTGTAAAGTGAAACAAGCCAGGGTCTGTGCAAAGCAATACAGCCTCCCCCCACCCCACGATGTCTCCAAACTATTGCCAACAGGTCTGCGCTGCTCAGGCCTCTCCCACCCTTAGAGTCAATCACCCTGCTATAATCTACTAAATAATTTCCAGAGACAGCAACTTGGTGCCACAGCTGTCTGGCTCAGTCCTTCCAAAATCTGTCATTGCTGCCTTCTAGCTGGGACAGGCTTCTTCTCCCTGCTTTCTCCTCCTTTCCTCTCTTTTCCCTTTCCTTCCCATCCTTATTCTTCTCTTCCCTTCTCTTCTTCCTTTTTTCTTTCTTCCTGTTACCATCTCCCTACTGTTATCCTTTTTTCTTTCTCTTCTTTTTTTTATACTGTTTAGAATTTGGCCAATGCACTCTCTCAGCGAATCCACGTCACACCAACAATTCGCTGAAAATGTTCTTTATGTATTTTATTCTATCATTTCAGTCTCATAACGCCCTATGAAGGCAGCAATACTATGTCCCTGTTTTATAGATGCGATTGGTTTTGGGTCACACAGTTGGGCAGAGTCTTCCTGGCTCTAGAGTCCATGATCCTACCTGGACGCTCTCTGGCCTCTCTGACACCAGCCTGTGCCCTGGCTCCCAGCCCTCTCCATCCGAGCTCACTCATCGGTGCTCGTGACTCTGCAAACTCGCACAGGGTATGTCACTGTCGCTCCTTTTGCAGATGAAAAAACAGGCTGAGAGAGGGATAGTGACTCACCAAAGATCTCAGGTTAATTGGTGGTTGGACTGAGACACAAGTGAAAAATCTTACTTTCCATTTTATACATATTTTTCTAATACATAATTTTAATGCAGTACATATGTATTATACACAGTGTTGTTGAATAAAATTCACATACAAATAACTAATCTATTTTTTTGGGAAGACAGAGTCATTATGTAGTCCAGGCTGGCCCTGAACTCACTATGTAGCCCAGACTGGCCTTGAACTTGAGGTGATCCTCTTGCCTCAAGTTCTTGAGTACTGGCATTACAAGCATGCACCACAAAGTCCAGCCTTAACTAAATCTGTTTGAAGTGTACGATTCCATGATTTTTTTCAATCAGATTTTATCCATACATTTTAGATATACATAATGATCACATTCTTCATAAAAAAATCAGCGATTTTTAATAGTCATATACATATGCAACTATCACTATTGTATTTTGGAATATTTTTATCATCCCCCCAAAGAAACTCGGTTCCCAGTAGCAGTTTTTCCCCACTTGTCCCAATAATCCTTTCTTATCTATAGTGAGGAAGTGCAGTTTTTACAGATTTGCCTAAGATGCACCCTGTACGCGAAAGGAATCATGCTGCCCCTGCTCTTTCGTAGCTGGCTTCTCTCACTTCGCACTCTGCTTCCAAGGTGTATCCAATTCATAGCATGTGCCAATATTTGATTTGTATGTACTGCTAAATAACAGTCCATGTACACACATAATCACTTGCTAGACATCTGTGTTTTTTCTATATTTTAGCCACTATGAAAACTGTTGCTATGAATGTTTTGTACATGGTTTTGAATGAATGTGTATTTTTATCTTTTGAGTGAAAAGTTGAGTGGAAATGTTGATTCAAATTGTCATCCTATGCTAACTTTTGGGGGGAAATTTCCAAATTGTCTCCCAAGACAGTTTGGGAACAGCTGATAACATTCTTATCGTTGACTAAGATGGTTGAGTTTACTCCACACTCCATCACTTGCTACTGTTTTTTGTAACTGTCCTAGTGCATATAAAATAGTACCTTATTGTGACTCCATTTTAATTTTCCCAGTACGAATGTGCTTCTGTTGTTGTTTGGATTGATTGTTTCTATATATCCTTTGTAGAACTACTTATCCAAAATATTTTCCCTTTTTAAATAACATTTGAAGGTTTTAAATCTTTTAATGTAAGTTCTTTTTATAATCTGGACACAAGTCCCTACATACCCAGATTTGCAAATATTTTCTGCCATTCTGTGGGTTATCTTTTTTTCATTTCTCAATGCAATCATTTATGGCTTGGAAGTTTTGAATTTAACTCCAATTTATTTATTTTTTATTTAGTCATTTGTGCTTTTGATATATATCTAAGCAATTGTTATCTAGTTCAAGTTCATCAAAGTTTATTTTGGCCATTTCTTCTGAGGGTTTTGTAGCTTTAGCTGGTGCATGACATGGGGAGCATGTATGTCAGTTTAGTGCTGGTGTAAGACGTGCAGTTTTTCCCCACGAGATTCCCAGTTGTCTCAGCACCTTTGGTGCTGAATATTATTTCCACTGTGTAATTGTATTGGAAAGGTTGTAGAACAACAATCATGAAGGTAAAAATTTATTTATAAATTCTCGATCCATTCCACTAATCTAATGTCTATTGTCATATCTTGCTTACTTTAACTATGCAGTAAATTCTGAAATTGAGAAACTTTGTTCCTTTTCACGATTTGTTTTGCTAATATGGACTGTTTGTATTCAGCTTATCAATTTCTACAAAAAATGTTAATTGGTATTTTGATAAAAATGACACTGAATCAATACATCAATTTGGAGAGTATACCCATCTTAATAGAATTAGGTTTTTCATTTCCTGATCTATAAGCATGGAATGTCTTTTACTCATTTAGAACTCCTTTAGTTACTTTTAATTATAACTCTAAATTGAATGATCTCATTTTTCTTTCTTTTCTTCTTCTCTTTTTTATTTTTTTGACACAGAGAACTGAGCTTAGGGTCTTACCTGTTAGGCAAATGCCCTACCACTGAGCTACACCTCCAGATCTTCAATTATTCCTTTCATTTCATTTGTGAAACCTTCCTTGCCATTGAAGAGAAATACAACTGAATGTTTTGCATTTATCTTAAATCTTGATTGGTCACCAGACTTGCTCATTACTTTTAATACTATTTCTGTAGATTCTTTAGAATTTTCTATGTATCAGTTGTTAATAGAAATAGTTTTACTTCTCCCTTTCCAAGGCAACTTTGATTTCCTTTTCTTGCCTAGTGTCAGTAACAGTGTAGAACTTCTAAAACAACCTTGACTTGAAGCGGCAAACACAGGCATTCTTGTCTATTTCCCGACCTTATGGGGAAAGCATTCAGAATGTAAACTAAAGTACTTAGCGGTGGATTTTTCATAGATGGCCTCTGTTGGATTGAAAAAGCTTTCTTCTATTCCTGGTTTGTTTTTATCATAATAAGGTCATGAATCGTGTAAGGATTTTTTGAGATGTAGTTTCTGTTCTTTATTCCATTCATATAATTGACTTTCCAACATTGCATCAAACCTTGCATTCTGGAGATAATTCTTACTTGGTCATGTGAGTTGCTCAAGAATTAATCTTTTTCCTTGAGTTTAAAATATGTTGGTTAGACAAATCAAGGTATATTATGTACAGATACAAATTCCCTATGATAATATGATCATTGTATATACCTAAATTCTATCAATACTTAATTAAATTTAAAAAATATTTTGGTTATTATTTCTTCACATAATGTCTTTTCTCTCCTTTCCTTTTAGTACTCTTACTATGTACATACTGATGTGTTTGATGGTGTGCTAGGCATTTTTGAGACTCTGTTCATTTTTATTCATTCTTCTTTCTTCCTATTCACTAGACTGGATAATCTCAATTGATCTGTTTTCAAGGTCTCTGTCTTTCTTCTTCCAATTTATGTTTCTGCTGAATCCTTCCAGTGCATTTCTGTGTTTTTCAAAGTAACGATTTTTATTTGGCTCTTTCAAAAATAATTTCTATTTCTTTATTGATATTCTCTGTTTTGTCAGGCATCATCATGGTTTGAATCAAGTATGTACCCCAAAGGTCTGTATACTCCTAGGTGAGGCTTTCGGAAGGTAGCTGAATCATGGGGATGCGTGGTGGATTACTGTTGGAAATGGATCCAGTAGAAAGAAGCAGGACACTGGGGTGTGACCCGGAAGGGCTTCTCCTTCCTGGCTTGCCCTTCTTTCTCTACTTCCTGGCTGCCATCATATGAGCAGCTTTCTTTCCCTAGGCCCTTTTTGCCTTGACCCAGCTAGTTGAGGACTGAAAATGTGAATCAAAATAAGACTCTCCTCTTTTAAAGCAGCTACCAGGCATTTTCTCCCAGCAACAAGAAAGTGACTAAGTCATTGTTTTCATATAGTGCTTTAATTTTTAGACATAGTTTCCTTTAGTCTTCTGGATGTAGTTATAATAGCTGTGAAGTCTTTATAAGTCAAATATCTGGATCTTTTAAAATAAACATTCTATTTTCTATTATCTCCCTTTGTACAGAACCACACTCTCTTGTTTATATGTCTCATAATTTTTTGATGAAATGTGAAGATTGTAGATAATATAACATGACAGTTTTGGAAATAATGTTGCTCCAATCCAAATCCACAGCTGTTTTATTTGCTTTACTGTTGCTGCTGGCTGCTGATTTAGTTACTTCCTTTGGTGAATCCTATGGAACCTCGACTCCCTATAACAAGCACTCACAGGAACTGCTTATCCGTTAGCACAGTAGTTAGCCATGGTGGAGCTCAGGGTCTTGAATGATGGGTTAGAGCTTTCTTAAAGGACTGAAACCAGTAAGTCTTTTACACCTTGCCAAGGTGACCCAAGTATGTAACTGTGTACACACGCAGTGCTGTGACATTTTATAACCCTGCCTTCACTTTTGCTTCCTGGGTCCCTCAGAGGTGAGAGTTTGGGTCCTGTCAAGCCTTTGCTGGCTCTGCACACAGCCCTGTGCATTTGCACAGTCTTGTAAATCCCCATAAATTTCATAATGTTTCAAAGGCCCCTGTTCTGATTCTCTAGATCTTGCTTTTAGGTTTACCGAATCTTCAGTTTGCCCCAAGTGGTATGGCAGCCTCTGCCAGCTCCAGAGTTAAATACTTACCTCTGATTGTTTTTAGCAAATATTCTGGAGGTTTTTTCCTGTGGAGTGAGATCCAGGTCAAATGGCAACGTAGGATTTGTAAATGGAGTTTTCCAAGGGGCTGTGAGACAGATCAGATACCAGCACACACTAGGGATGGGACTGCAGAACAAGCCTTTTCCCTCTGGCAGCATGGCATGATTGTGATGCTTCTAGGTTTCCTAGGCTATTGCAGAGAGAGAGAGAGAGAGAGAGAGAGAGAGAGAGAGAGAGAGAGAGAGAGAAATATGAATAAAAAATATCATGAATCCTGCTGTCCTTAAAAACCTTCAGCAATATTTCTTGGATATCAGGGTTTAGATTGCTGTAGGCTTTGGTTAATTTCTAGAATTTTGAAAATGTCAATTTTGATTTTTTTTTTTGGCCAGTATTTTTGTTGCTTTAATGGAGGAGTGAATTTAAAGAGGTCCTCACACCACCATTCTGGAAGTTCTGCCACCTTTTGATCTTTTAGAAGCTGGTTTTTCACAGCTGAAGTGGAACAGGCTGAACCGGAGCCAATGTCTAAAAAAGCTGGTTCCCTGGGATTGCCCTCAGCCTTAGTCCAGGTATCTTTGTAATCAGAGATGCCTAGTGTAGCTAGATTTTCCTTGCTGCCTTTACACATGAAGGCTGAAAGTAAACCTTCCCTTAAAGGCCAGAGCAGTATTTGAAATCTTCTTGGATATTCCTTAAGCACTCTTGAAATTTAGCCACCCCTACTTTTCTTCATGAGAAACAAGTTAGATGGCAGGGCTGAATAAATTCGGGCAGCAAGGTAAAGAACAAATCTATCATACTAAACCGTGCCCAGTACGGTGGCGGGGGGGGGGGGGACCTGCGTGTTTTCTTTGATGTACTTGCCATAGACAGATAGTACTCTCTGCTTGCTCTAAAAACTGACACCCATATCCTGCTTCCCTGAACCTGTGACTTCTGCAAGAGGAACTCTGTGGGTGTGAGTCAATTAAGGGTACTGAGGTGAAGAGTTTATCCCAGATTATTCATGTGAGTCCATTGTGACCACAAGGATTTTGTAAGTGAAAGAGGGAGGCAGAAGAGCCAGACAAGGACCTACGGAGGAGAAGTCTGGAACAATCTGACCACTGTCCTTTTTCCCTTTCTCTTCTCTTCTCTTCTTTCTTTCTTTCTTTCTTTCTTTCTTTCTTTCTTTCTTTCTTTCAAGACAAGGTCTCACCGTGCAGTTCAGGCTGGCCCTTACAGCTCACTTTGTAGCCCAGGCTGGTCTCAAACTTGCAACCATCCTCCTGCCTCAGCCTCCCGAGTGCTGGGATTACAGGCGTGAGCCACCATGTGCAACTGACCTCTGGCTTTGAAGACAGGAGGGAACCGTGAGCCAAGGAGTGCCTGAGGAAGCCAGGAGGAGGAGCCCTGCTCTGCACTCCACGCAGGAAGCTTGCCTAAGCTCCATGAGATCTCTGTGGATTTGTGACCTTCAGGGCTATAAGACAACATGCTGGAATTGTTTCAAGCTACTGCATTTTAGGGCAGTTTGTGGTATTAGTAATCAAAAACTAGAGGGGTATCTTTATTGACCTTTAAGCAGGGAGTTCTAAATGCATTTGCTATGTAATAGACATATTTCCATATTTTTGTGATAAAATAACTGTAGGAGGAAGCAAATGTGGAAAGTGAAGGGCCTTGGAAGTGCAGCTGAGACCCAAGTGTGCTGTGGAGTTTAAATCGCCTCTTTTGGAGGAGACTTAAATCTCTTTATGATCTCTTTATGTTCAAAGTTGCAGTAACACAGACTTGAGTGTGAATTTAAAGCCAAAATCGGTTGCTGAATCCAGAGATGGTTAATTGTAGCTTGTGGCTTTCTGATGTATATAAAAGCATCCTGCTCTGGACATCTGCACCTGATCTGCTGACCTGGAGAGGCCTGGCCAGTTTTGTCCACGGTTTTCTGTTATCAGGTATCATTGACCCGTTACCATATTGTTAGCCTCTGTCACCCTCCAAGAATTTATGCAGGATACTGAAGCAGGTCTATCCCAACACTTTTTCTGCTCCAAATGTTGCTTGGACTTTGTCTAGTGGCAAAGACAGAAATGACTAGTTTTTATTGACTTTGTAAGAGCTGGGGTGGGGATAGGAAGCAATCACCCAACTTCTGCATTATTCCAGAAGCAACAGAGATATAAATGTCGTCGTTGTTGTTGTTACTGTAATAACCCTACCTAGTTCAACTGGGAAAGATGAATTGCCTTGCTGCTGAAAACAGTTTGAACCCCTAAGAATTTAGGCCTCAACAGATGGCAGATGTGGACCGTCCCTTACTCTTTGCCATTTGATCTGTTCGCTATCGATGCATCACATTTTTGCCTTTCTCTTTGCTTCCTTTCCTGCATCTATTTGGAGCACATGTTCCTAAGGACAGTACGCAACCTGGAGGAGGCTCTGGGTACATGCTGGGGGTGGGGAGGGAGGTGGGAGGGAGCTAATGCGGCAGATGTCTTTCAAGGGAGACCTCCCTACCTCCTTCCTTAAAAGCATGTGTCCTCTTTTACTTTCCAAGCTAAGACCTGTGAAAGGCGCGCTTCTGTTCCAGAAGTCATCTGATACTTGTCATCACTTTTTTTTCTTTTCCGCCATCCTTGATCTCTTTGCAAACAGACCTCCAGTGAAACACACATATAAATACATGGTCACCCACATTTATACCTCTGCCAAGTCTTCCCTCACACGTAAACTTCAGGACATTCCACTCTAAATAGTTTTCAAATCCAAGCTGCCACTTTGATTTCATCAAATCAAGCCATTGTTGAGATCAAACTCTTGAAATGAGAAAAGATTTTTAATCCATTTACACCAGATGGGGTCCAACTCTTGCCGTTTTAAGAGCTACAGGATTAGGATTTCTCAACCCCTGTCCTTATTCCTACCTCCCACATGCCCAGAGACTTTCATCAGATTGGATCCGTACTTGAATTTGAACAAAATCAGGATAAGAGTGTTCCTTACAAGCAAGTCTTTCTGTCACTGCTGGAGAGAAAATGCTGTCCTTCTTTACCAGATCAGGAAATAAAACTGAAAACTGGACACTGAAAATAAACTTGAAGCTAACTAAGCCTTTTTAGTAGGCAAAAATAAGACTGAAATTATAATAGAGCTATTTAGTAACAAATTTTAAATATTTAAGTAAAGGATAAATGAGCAGAAATGACATTACTTCAATTATACATAAAGTCTGAATTTTAAAAAATCTTTGTCTAAATTTATGCTTTCAGCAAATATTTCAGAAATATTTATTCCACTTGTCATCAAAACAAAACCATTTTTGTAATAGATCCTGCCTTTGGTCTTATTGCCTTATAAATGGCATCTTCAAATATTATCAAATTCCTTGTAGCTATCCTTTACTCTGAGTCGTAATAGCCAGGAAACAGACTGTACCAGCTTTCTCAGACTTGTGACAGCTTCAGGGAGTTTTTGCAGTTGTGTTCCAGGCACACAAAGCTGCGTCATCCGGCCTGGGGTTCCCAGGGACAGTCTCCATGTGACCAGCACACAGGCTCTCCAGCACCTGCTCTCAGATGCCCCAAATATGATCAAGGCATTATCCATAAGAACCAGACCTGCAAGTAATAAAGGCTGTTTATCACCCGAGGCATTTACTGCTAGATGTCTCCCTATCTATCCATCTCAAGCTTAAATTAATTTATGCCAGACTTTTAAATATGCTATACACAGTCAGTTTATATGTGCCACATAATTATGAAAAGTCCTGTGCTTTCAGAATATAGAAACTTGATGTTTGCTAGTGAGTGCAACCAGATGGGAAAAGAAGAATGAGTCACATATACATCACAGGAAAGAGGGATATCTAGAAACACCAGACCCAGCCTGGACACTGTAAGTTTTCATTCCATTGAGGGCACCAGGTAAGCTGACTGGGATGAGCCTCAGTCCTTCAAAAGCCACTGAAGGGTCACAACGCCCAGGGACTGTCCTCTTGTGGGCCGAGGCTCTGCCCCACCACTTGCCCCACACACAGACACACACCGTGTAAGCCCTCCCTTCTGGCCACCAGAGGGGCGCCTGGGTATCAGTGGGGAGCTGCTGGGGTCCACACTGCCCGACAGCAGATGTTTTCCTCATCCGAGCCTCCAGCCAAGGATGCGCCTAGCGGGTCATGAAGATCAGGCTCCCTCAGCCCCTTGCTTGGGCTCTGTCTGAAGGTTGTGTCTCACTCCATTTCTGGAGCTACCTGGTGGGGCAAATCAGTGTTAGCTGGCTTAGTAAGGGATGCCCCTTTCTCCTTTCTCAGGTACCTTCCCTTCCCTGCATCACCTCCCTACTCTGCTGGGGTCCCCAACATCTCCAGAAATACCACTTGGCTGGAATCCAGACCTTTTGCGCAAAGAGAGGAGAAGCTTTCAGAGTCATTGCCAAGTGGACACAAGTCACACTCCCTCCCTCCGGTTCTGTGTCTGCAAATCCAGAGAAGAACCGTTTCAAATGTGTCTCCCGGAGCTTCTATAGACATTCTCTCACCATTGCCTCAGCCCTCCATAGAACAGCAGCTCCCGTGCCATGCTCACAGTGCAGGCGCGCCGGACGGTTTAGGCCCAGAGGCGGACATGTGCAGACCGCACGCCCATCCCGGCCTTCTCTCTTTTTGTGGTGCCAGACATGAACCCTGGGCCTCGGCACTGACTTACATCCCCAAATTTTAAAGTTTTATTGATTGTTTTTTTTCTTTTTTAATTTCAAAATAGGGTTCCCTAAATTGCTAAAGAGCCCAGGCTGCTGCTTCAACGTCTTGGAACCTTGGGACTAGTCATGTAGGCCTTTTTCTATCAGGGCCGCAGGCATCTGCAAGGCTCTGGCATTTGCCGCAGGCCCCACAACAGCCCCCACCCGGTGCCAAGAGACAGCTGAATTTGGTTTCCCTAATGGTAACTAGAACTTGGGTTCACTGGAGACTAAAGCAGGAAACTGGGAATTGGGCTCTGCAATCTGAGCAGGGTAGAAAGGCTGATTCCGGGGCCACCTGGGGAGGCTCCCCTGTGCGCACCGCACCGCCGTCCCGCAGCTCCGGACCACAGGCCCGGTGCAAGCCGGTCGGGGCGGCCGGTCGGGGCGGCCGCTCGGGGAACTTCGAGAGCTGCGCACTCGGGGCCCCCAGAAACAGGGGTCCCCTTTGACAGCGCCTTCATTCCAGGCCCTTCATCAAGCACAAAAGCCTCGCTCTCCTTTCGGGTTTGCAGACCAGGGAAAGTCTCACTCCATGCAGAAGTGCGGTCCGCAAAAAGCACCGAGTGGCCTCCCGGACGTCCCTGCCGCTCGGGGTGCTGCGGGGCAGCGGGGGGAGGGGGAGGCCGTGGGGGGAGGGGAAAGAGGGAGGGGAGACCGCGGGGGAAGGGAGGGCCCAGGCCTGCCGGGTGGGGGGCTCTCCCGCGCAGACCCGGGCAGTCCGCGGGGTCCCCTTCCTTATCCGGGCAGGGCGCCCCGCCCCGCCCGCTGAGCCCGGGGTCCGCAGAGGGGCGCTGCCGCGTGGGCGTGCGTGGGCCGGGCGAGAACAAAGGCGGCGCCGGGGCGCTGAATGGGGCTCATCGGCTCCGATTACGGAGCTCAGAGGCCGGGCACAGCCAACTCTGGCCTC